>JASDQU010737400.1:10007-32893 GCA_032191745.1 Picea mariana
TCTGGTGAGGCGCACCATTCAATGGAGGAGTTCGCACCATTCAATGGAGGAGTTCATATTTACAGGGTGTGAGAGGTATCTTGGAGATTCAGGCACTTGGGTTGTTCTTTCCATCACCTGATCTGTTGTTTGGCATCTTTCTTGAGGTGATTGGACATCTTTGGCACCAGGGCCAAATTGTTGAGGAGCTTCAGCATTCTAGGAGGATGTGGCATCTTCCAGCGGAGGTTTGGCACTTGGCCCAGATCTACTTGGCATTGGTCCTCATCTCTTATCTAGCCTTTGGAGGCTTATTTTGTATTGTCGGGAGCTTTTTGTAGCAGCTCTATTGTCTATTTTCATAGCCATCTATTGAGCATTTCAGATTGACATCTCCATTGTAGCAGGTTCTTCTATATTATGAATAAAAGAAGATTTGAGATGTTTTGGCTTGTCTATCATATTGCATATGGTTGAGGTATGTTCCATGGTTGTATTTTCTTGTTATTTGTTGCAAACACTCATATAAACACATCAGTAAACCCTAAGGCCGAAATCAAGAGGCCATTCAGCAAGTAAACACACCTAAACAAGTAATTCAACAAAGTGTTTGACGAGATACCTCACTCAACAAATGTTTTAAAAAGACACCAAAACCGTGATGATCCTTGCATAATGGCTTGGGATCATTACAAGTACAATGTCACAACCACCCATGTCAATAGAAAACATGTGAGATTTCAAGTGATATTGACCAATTTGTAGGTACACATTTTTACAATGCCCCCATTTCATGGAACCCCCATTGGCAATCATGATTTGAAATTTTTTTACTACACGGATATAACAATCGATCTCTTAGACAAGGAAACATTGAATGAAATTATGAGTGTTTCCACTGTCAACTAGGATCATGAATTTCTGGTGCTTAATGTAGCCAATTAACATGATGGTTTGGGGAGCAGAAAATCCAGTGAGAGCATTCAAAAAAATCATGGGCTCAACTTCAGGAGGATCAGAGGGAGACGTAGGATCATTTGCTTGGGGTAGCACTTCCTTAGTTGAAACTACATCATCTTCATCAGAAACATCCTCTGAAATGACCATAAATTTTTTATGTTATATACACTTGTTCCCTGGAAAGTATTTATCATCACAATTATAGAAAAGACCCTTGAGTTGGCATTCATCCATTTCCACCCATGTTAATTTTTGGACCTTGAGAGGAGTGACCTGAGGGGTAGGAGTGGGGGGGTTAGGGAGGGGAATAAAAGAGGGTTTTTTTCTCTGGGTAAGGATGACTTGTTGTGTCTCCTTTGCATGTTTAGTTGCTTCCAACCAAGTCTTGGGGTGAGCCATGAGGACATGGGCTCTGATTTCGTCCTTAAGGCCACTGATAAAGCATGCTCGAAAGAAGGAATTTGTTTTACCATCCGTTTATAAATCTAAGTTCTCAAAGGAAGCAATAAAGTCTTCCACTATTCCATACTATTTCAACTTGCTCAAACGACCTAAATGGTGGGTGTCTGTGTCAAAGTGTTAATGCAACTCAGCAACAAATTGTGTCCAAACAACATACCTTTGGCGTTCATTTTGACGCCATTTCCACCACTTCCACAATTCTTAATCCAAATAGAGAACACTATAACGAATATTGGTCAACTCATCAGTAATGCCATGTAGGAAAAAATGGTGTTCCATATGAGTGACCCATGTTGTTGGATACAAGCCATCAAATTTGTTCACCTCAACTCTAGGAAGATGGGGGTCACAAGGTAGGGAGTTGATGAGAGTGCATAGGTTGGTTGGAGTCAACACCTTCAACATGGAGGGGTGGGTCAGAGGAGGAATTACCCTAGAATTTGTTTGTGAATTGTTTGAGAGTGGAATCGATTTCATTAATTCAGCTATTGAGTTGTTCCTGGATGTAGTCCACTTTGGCATCAAGAACAGAAATGTCAGAATTTAGTTTCTAATTATTTTTGTCTTGGTGAGTGGGATCCATTTGGGGATGAGGGGTGGGTCCACAAACAAAAATGAAGATCAATGATATATACCACTACGATCAGTGAAACCAAAGGAAGTCAATGGAGTAGGTGGGAAATAAGGGTGTCAGGAAGGGGATGGGTCCACGGGGAAACAAAGGCTTAAAATTATAGGTATCACGACGATTAAGACGAAGAGGGGAATCCAATGGGACAGGTCTCAAATAATGGTGTGGTTAGGACCCAGACTTGTTTTTGTTTTTTTAACTCCTATGAAGTTATACTCTGACCTAAATAATATTGTAGCGTTGAAATGCCCAAATTCTTAACAGGTGAAAATGTGTAGTAATTTTGCAACCAGAATGTAGGGGCAAGGTTGTGCAACCAAAATATCCTTTTTGTTTCTTGTCAGATATGTTCCCCCCAGTTAGGGTTTTTAGGGTGCCTACAAACAAAGGTTTTCCCTGTTCTATATCTCTCTGATATACGTGCGGGGTTGAACAATAGTGCTCTACCTAATATCTCAAGGTGCTAACTATGGAGGCTCAATCGTACCCTTAGTCGTACTACTCGATTATCCAGGTACTATAGAGTATATTCCCAAGCGTTGTTCTTGGCGTCACTATAGCAGTCAGGCGGTTGATCGACTAATCTAAGGCTAGTTTCAGGAGACCTAGGGGACTCCCAATTTACCTTACAGTGCATGGGAGTGATGGTCATGTACTGATTCTGCCTGATGTGGTACTTCTCTAAGGGTACCAACATGTGTTACATAGATTTCCAACAAGATGAAACGTTGGTTTCTAGACAACCTCGTGAAACCATCTGTATTTCCTGCGTGTAGTCTTCACCACCACAGTTTTACCCGCTGAACAAAAAATCTCTATGCTTTAAAGACACCAGCAGTACACATCTCTACCCTGGAAAAAATTCCCACAGTTTCCATAGAGGAAAGTGCTTTGATGCCACTTGTTAGTTACTGGATCTATTATATTAAGAAGAAAACAAAAATAATGCAAAAAATACCAATGAAACAACAAAATGTAGAGAACCGCAACAACAAAATGGATACCATTATTGGTGGAAAGCAATGTTCACTTGCCTCTTTGAGGGGGAAACCTCCAACAGAGCAGCACTTTATTACAATGATTCTCAAGACAAAGCTTTCTCATGCCTTCTATTCCTATTTATACTAATTTTTTCTTCAAAAGAACAATCTAGAGGAAGATCTTTCTAGAAGCATAAGCTTCTATTAAGTCTTCTTACATTAGACCTGTTCACATTATTAACTAGGCCTTATTTATTAATATCGACCTTTATTACATGGAAAATATGTTATTCTACCTTTCTGAGGGGTTAGGGAGGTTAAGTACCTAACAAGTTCTAACTCAAGTTGAATCGGATAAGAAACTAGGAGATAGTGAAGACCCGAAAAAGGAGTTGAAAAAAGAGATCGAGAAAGAGAAACCAAGTTACAGTACCATCACTCCATCACAACCTCTAAAAAGAAAAATTGGACATCAAACCCTATCAAGGTGAGATCGATGCTATTCAGTTGAATCATTGGTTGAAACATTTAGAAGTGTATTTCAACATCCATATTATAGATGAAGAGTAGAAAATTTCATTTTCTCAATTGAAACTAGAGGGTCTTTCTCTAACCCGGTGAGAAATCCACACACATAGAATTAGGATGGAGAGTGATCCACTAGTAACCAAGTAGGAGGCATTTAAACCCCTCATCAAGTCTCACTTTTACCTTATTGGGTATGTAGAAGACAAGTGGATCCTTTAGCATCACTTCAAGAAGAGGCAGGGGTAGAGCATGCACGAGCACACCATTGAATTTAGAAATATGGTGATCATGTTGTGTATCTCTCCCAAGAACCTAAATGTACTCTTCAAGCATCTACGGGGTCTACATAGTCATTTATGAAAGAAATTGATTCTCTTCAAACCCAGGACCATTGATGAGACTTGTGTGCAAGCATAGTACCTAGAGAACATAAGCCATAAGAAAGGGAAACCAAGTGGTTATAAATAGAAATACCACCAAGATACTTCCAAGCAAGGGAAGAAGAAGTGGAAAGGAAAAGATAAGAAAATCACAGCTACTGCACATCATTGTAAGGATCCAAACAACCACTAAAACCATTGTAATATTGATGGTCACACTGAAGATAAGTGTTGGGAGCTACATCCAGAGATTGTTCAACAAAACAAGGTATTCCCACATAGGACACACACCTTAAGAAACCACTCACACAACCAGATCAAAGATCATAACACTAGTGTTTTTATGTGGTTAAATCCCTCTAAGAGGGAAACAGGGCATGATCCCAACCAACATGGCCACTTGAGACAATATATTAATACAAAAGGAAAAATTGTACATAAGAGTCTCTCACAATTAATCATCGGAACATGACCCTCCATGCTCTTTAAATAGATATCATGGACCAACCAGGTGCTAAGCCAAAAATCAATATTCATTAGTATCGAGGAGAATATGATTTGTTAGATCACTCTATGTCTAGAACATATTGTGACCGTCAGATTACATAACTACAAATGCATACTAAATAAACAAACTTTTGCCTAAAGACACATTAGATAAAGTTGAACTTAACTAACACATAAGTGTCTAAATATCCCAACAACTCCCATTAAGAACTACTTGATATAGGATTGAATGATTTACAAATGTGACACTAATAGGAGAATGAAGGAGGTGTTAGATCCTATCCTCCCTTAATGACAACTTCCTGAACCCCTAACATAGAACGAAGTTTGGAAAAAAATTCTTGGGTATTCCCACATAGGGTGAATACCTTAAGAAACCACTCACACAACCAGATCAAAGATCGTAACACTAGTTTTTTTATGTGGTTGAAATTCTCCAAGAGAGAAACAGTCCACGACCTTAGCCGACGTGGCCACTTGAGGCAATATATTAATACAAAATAAATTTGTTTACATAAGAGTTTCTCACAATCAATCATCAACACATGACCCTCCATGCTCTTTAAATAGATATCATGGACCAATTAGTTGTTAATCCATACATCAATAGCTATTCATATCAAGGAGAATATGAGTTGTTGGATCGCTCTATGTCTAGAACATATCGTGACCATAGGATTACATAATTACAAATGGATATTAATGCATACTAAAGAAACAAAATTTTACCTAAAGATACATTAGAGCGAGTTGAACTTAACTAACTCTTAAGTGTCTAATTATCCTAATAGACTTGAATCCAAAGAACCATAAGAAGGATGCCAAGAAGAAGAACTCGCTAGGCATAGATTCGAGCAATCAGGTAGACAGAAAATCAGATGTGTATGAGAATATTATCAACACTTCAGTGCAAAAGGAGGTGAATCTGAGTGGTCTTCATTATAAGGAAGAGAAGGAGATGAAATAACTCTTCCATATTAAGATTCAGGTCAAAATGACAAAGGTAGATTCTCTAGTTGATTCTAGTTCATAAGCCAACTTCATAGAAGACGATCTGGTTAGCAAGCTTGGGGTGGAGGTTCATTATAATCCAAGCCCATATCCATTGGGATGGGTGAATAAGGAAACATAGATCAAAGTCATTAAATAGTGTAAGATAAAAAAAATTATTTGTGTAGATTTTATTGATGAAGTGGAGTTAGATGTAGTGTCCCTTGATGTGTGTGGTGTAACATTTGGAATCCCCTACATGTATATGAGGTATGTGATCTTCATGTAGAGAGAAAACTAGTACCACTTGACCAAGGATGGGAAGTATTACATAATCAACACACATAAAGGTAAATCAAAGATCTATTTGTTAAGTGCCAATTACCAAGACAAAAGGTTGGTTATTTCTAGTAAGAAGTATGTATTGCTTTTCTTAAGAGAGAATCACCCGGGGGGGAATCAGTAAGAGTAAAGGCATCCCTGGAGGGATGTACCAAGGAGAAAACATACATTGGAGGAGTTTTTGTAGGAATAAAGAGGAGTGTTCCAAGAACATAAAGGGATACCACCTAAGAGGGAAGTGGAGCATGAGATACAACTATTTCTTGACTCCCTGTTACCAAATATTGGGCTATATTGATATTATATTCTTGAAGTAGACAAAATGAAGACACAATTGCAATAATTGTTGGAAAAGGGAGTATTTCAACCAAGTACTTCATCTTATGGGTCACCTATCATCATAATATCCAAGAAGGATGGGAATTGGTGAATGTGTATTAACTAGAGAGATTTGAACAAGATCATATTCCAGAATTGGTACCCTCTGCCCAGGATTGATGATTTGTTAGACCAGTTGCAACATTCCAAGTACTTCACCAAGTTGGATCTCAAATTGGGATACCACTAGGTAAGAATTAAAGAATAAGGCATTTGGAAAACCATCTTCAAGACAAGGAAAGGTCTGTATGAATGGCTAATCATGCCTTTTGGCTTACGTAATTCACCAGGTACATTTATGCAATTGATGGATGATGTATTGTGTCCATATTTAGATTAATTTGTAATAGTATATTTGGATGACATATTGGTTTATATATCTATCTAGAAGGAGCACACATCACATCTCATGCAAGTGTTACTCTGAAAAATCATAAGCTATTGGATAACCTCAAGAAATGTGAGTTTTCTCTGTAGTCATTAGTGTATTTGGGATACGTGATCAGTGGAAGGGAACTCAAGATAGATCCCGTAAAGATGGAGGCTATCATCAACTATTCAATTCTTACTAATATCACTGCAGTTAGGATCTTTGTTGGGGAAACACAAAACCTATGAGAGTTCATAACATCCTTTTTAATGGTAGTTGTGCCACTCCATGCCATAATAGCTAGTGGTAAGAGTTTCTAGTGGGGAAAGAATCCGAAGAAATATTTTAATGAGATGAAATGAAATATTAGTCAAGCACCAATCCTTGCACTTCCTAACTTGAAGAATCCCTTTGAATTGGTTATGGATGTGAATATATATGCTATGGGAGTGGTTTTGATGTAAGGAGTAAGCCAATATGCTATCATTCTAAGATATTTCATGGGGAAGTTCTGAACTACCCTACATATGATAAAGAACTATATACCTTGGTTCAATTTATTAAGAAGTGGAAGCACTATTTGATGGGTCAGGAAAACATTATCCACATTGATCACTGGCCACTTCAATATTTATAGGCTTGGAGCAAGATTTGGCAAACTAGACATTACAAGTGGATGGAGGTTTTGCAGTAGTTTCATTTAGTCGTCAAGTATAAGAAGGGAATCACTAACAAGTTGGTAGGCATGATGTTAAGGCCACCTGCATCTAATATTACAACTTTGGGAAACTCTTATGCACGTGGATTCTTTTACCCATGATGCATACACAAAAGATGAGAACTTCAATGAAGTGTTTCAACAACTACAGGGCCAAATTCATGTAGAAGATGGTGATGGTAAGGCTGACTATCATCTCCAAAATGAGTTGCTCTATAAGAAAGACAAGCTTTTTGCCCATAAAGGTGAAATATTTCTACTTGTCAGAAGAACACACGCCTCTAAGGTTGTAGGACATTTTGGTGTTGGGAAGACAATTGCCAACTTACAAAGGTATGTGTATTGGCCCAAAATAAAAGAAGATGTAGATCGATATATTAGAGGATGCATGGTTTGTTGTACCAACAAGCACATGAATAGAAAGAAAGGTTTATACCATCCCTTACATGCGCTCACTCGACCTTGGGAAATCATTTCCATGGATTTTGTGGGTGGTTTTCCAACAACTAGGAAGGGACATGAATATATATTTGTGGTATTTGAAAGGTTCAGTGAGGTGTGCATTATTATGCCTTGTAAAAAGGCCATCAACGAAAAATAAGCAACAATTATGTTCTTTGAATAGGTCTAGGTGTACTTTGGGATACCAAGGAGCATCGTCTCAGATAGGGATACTAGATTTCTTAGTACCTTTTGGACTACAGTTTGGGAGAAGACGGACACCAAGTTGAAGATATATTTAGCATTATATTTGTTCCATAGTTGAGAAAAACATCTAAGAGTGGGAAATGAGAGCATAACAAAGGATAAAGAAGATTTTGTAGCATCCATTCAAGCCATAGTGTCAAAGGAAATTCCAGAGTGAGTGTCTTTTTCTTTGTAAATGCATTTGTATAGATAAAGAAAAGAGAGTAGAGCATATAAGCCTCACCTTCTAGCTAGGTATTCTCCCAAGATACATCTTGTGTTATCCTTGTGTTCATTTGTGTGGATGATGTGTTCATTTTCTTGTTCTTTTATTTTCATATTTCAGTTATTTCCATAAATTTGAAAAATAATGTAGTGCTAACAAATTTGAGATATAAGGAAATAAACCTACATAATAAATATCCATTGTAGTTTACAGATCAAAAACAGAAAGGGAGAAAGACTAAAATTGTTAGCAAGCACTATGAGAAGAATGGACATAATGAAGAGAAGTGTTGGGAGCTTCATCCAAAAAAAAATGTTAAAACACTAATCATAAGTTAGTTGGTTAGTTAAGTTAACCTAATTGTTATACAGTTACATGACAGTTATGGTCTTTTGTATTATATATGTACATTTATGTACATGATTATTAACATAAGCATTGATGAATAGAGTATGCATTTTCTGCCATTATTTAGTTATCTCCGTTCATCATGGTTTCTTGATTGCTTCTATTATTTCCATTATATTTCTGCTCTTTTCCTCATTATGAATCTAACATTGGTATCAGAGCCCATTTATGATCTTAGTGCCTGTGAGATTGTGAATGGATGAAGCATGAAGATGAAAGAAACCGTGAGAAGCCTGCACGTAAGACCGGTGAAGAACGTTGAAAAGAGACCGTCCTATGTGCAAGGAGGGAGCAGTAAATGTGTAAACCGTCCTGTGTGCGGAGAGAGTTAGACACAACCGAGGAAAGCAAGTGTTAGAAAGACAGCGTGGCATAGAGCAAACCGTGTGAGTTGCAAAGAGGAAGTAGAAACCTCCAACCAAGTCGTAACACGTTGCAGAGTGAAGTTGTTTTTTGGTGCAGTACATTGTGTTATGGTTGTGGACGGTGAAGGACTTCGTGGACTTAATCCTCTCCAGGGTGCAGTATGGCAAAGATTATATCCGGTTGATTAAGCACGGGGACTCACTTTACGGCTGCAAAACCCTAACTGATGGTAAGAAATCATTCGCGTTTTTGGTAAAAGATATCTGTAAATATATATTGAAATAGCCGCCCGCATTTTAGTAGTTCAATATATATTAAAAAAGACACTCATTACATTTCAGTTTAAGATATATATTGAGATAGTTGTCCATCGCATATATATTTAACATATCAGTTGAATATATTTTACATTGTATTTGTTGCAAACCACCAAATATGTTTGGGTGTATGAAATCGAATGTGGTAAAGGTGCACGAAAACCAGAGCATAGTCACCACCTAGTTGTTGGTCTGCCCATTTTCAAAATTTTGTGTGGTTCATGCTTAAGAAACTCACGTTGGACGAAACTCTAAAATGTTTTGGGATTTTGAATATTTATTGTTCAACATTTTATGTTAAGTAGCCATATTCCTGTGCATACAAAGTATACGCCCATTGTACGCTACATGCATGGAGTAAAAGGCAGCATGAATGCCCAAGTGTTACGCGCTTCCTTTCCATTTTCTTTCACCGCACATTTTTTTGGTAGAGATTGAACTCTAGTGAGGGATGGTCTTTTATGGTAAAGATTTATCTTTCCCGGAGGAAGCCCTCATGGAAAGCGGTGGACAAAAAGACGCAATTTTATATTTTTTGGCTATATTTTTATTAGAGGGAAGAAGAGTCGAGGAGTTGTAGGCTGGAGGTAGTTGCCTGTCTGCGTAGAGGAAGAGCAGTCTGTGTGAATGAAAGAAACCAACAAAGCCACCGTTCGTTGTTCGTTGGCGCTCGAAGATAATATGGTTGGAGAAGAGCTTGTAACTATCCCACTTATCTGACTTTGTAGCTAATTTGACCTGCAAAGATAGCTGGTGTAGAAGTATCAGATCTTGTTACCATTATTCTGTTTTGGAAAGAGTGGCTATAAAGTCACATTAAATTTCATTTTTATTAAAAATAACAATGTTAAAATAACCTGGGGATTAATGTTGAAATGAGCCACTCCATTGGATTAAATTTAAAGTTAACCTTTATGAGGTCATACTTTAAATAACATATTTTCAATACTCCTAGTTTGGGTGAGAAAGCAAAAGGAAAATTCAACGAAAATTCAACATAGGGAGTTATAAGAATGCTTGCAATTGCAAACTTGTTTGTAATTGGAGTTATAAGGGTTTGTTATTTATTTGAAAGACTATTTGTAAAGGTGTTATAATGAGTTTTTGGAAGTTATAAGGAGTCTTCTTTGACCCACCCGAAATTGAATAAGGGGGTCTCTCTTAGGATCTTTGTGTGCGTCTAAGTTATTGGTTATCCTGTAGTTTTTGGCAGCATTCAACGAACGATTGCTCTTGGCATGCACAACAGGATATAGATCCTGTGTTTTTTTTAGCAACATTCATACAAGGAACGATTTCTCTTCGCATGCACAGCAGGATACAAAATTGAACTTTGTGGCATCAACATACAAACAAATGGCAAGAATTGAAGAAATATTTACAATATTGCACACATTAATTAACTCAACTACAGAATCTACAATTGCAATAAACAAGTGCACCCTCAGTATAGTGATTACTTGTTTACAAGTAACACACAAAAAGATTGATATGTTCAAACTTCAAAACAAATTGTTGTCTGATGAGTTAAGTTTGCTTCGACACCAACAATGTGATTTTAATGACATCAAGGATGAGAATGAAGATGCTCAGTTGACTAGTAATGAAAGTCATAAACATGAAGATCAGTTAGATGAAGTCCCTATGTCAGAAAAAGTTGCGGATAAATGTATTGTTCGACCATGGGAAGAATTACGATTTAAACGAAACCGATATGGACTAGGATATGAAAATGATGCTAACAACCTTTTTCATATTCCTAATTATAGCGAACCTATTTGCTTTGTGAGTGGAGGTTTTTTGAATGATGATAAGACAACAGAGCTTGCGGATATTGGTAAGGAACAGGTACAGGATATAGTTGATGATGATGTTGCTAATCGGTCAGATAAAGAACCCGTATAGTGCAAACACTGTCACCGGTTTGGCCATGATAAGTCAAACTGTTTTGATCTTCACCCATGCAAATTTTGTGGGAAGACAAATCATCCCTTAGTAAGGTGCCAAAAGCGCAAGCGAAAACAACTTCATTTTGAATGGTTAGGGAATTGGCGTTGGCATTTGGAAGCCAATTTATTGGAGCAGTCTTATCGCCGGATTTATACACAAGTACAGTCGTACTTGATTGGAGATATTTCTACAGTTGATGGACATGAATGTTTTTCAAGATTTGATGATTTAGGGTATGATCGGGGCCCAGTTGATGTAGTCTTCTGAGTTGAAGATCGAGTCTTCAGACTCCGCCGGAAGACAATTTGATGTGTTGGATCTCTTCTTGGCCATACTTGCGAATGACGGTCAAGGGAATTGGAACCACTTGTCCCTGACAGGGGGGAAATCTAGTTGAGTTAGGTTCCAAGTTTGATTTTGAGTCGGGTTCTAATTTTGATTTAGAACCTGTGAATAGATGATCAAGTATGCAACCTAGTTCCTGGTATGCAATCTTGTTCCTGAACATATTATTCTTGATAGTTTGTGGTCAGCTTAAAACCACCAATTGAGTAGAAGACATAAAGTTTTGCTTGTTATTGTTGTTTATAGTTTGTGGTCAGCTTAAAACCACCAATTGAGCAGAAGACATGAAGTTCTGCTTGTTACATTTTCATATTTTTGAGCCTTGAGCTCTTGTTAGTTTATGGTCAACTTAAAACCATGCCATTTAGTAGAAGAAATCAGCTTCTTCTAGACATTTGGTCTGTGGTCATCCCGAAACCACCAGATTGGTTTGTAGTCATCCTGAAACCACTAGATGAGTTTGTGGTCAACCTTAAACCACCAATTTAGTAGAAGACATCAACTTCTGCTATTTTTTTTTCAGAGTTCAGAGAGCATCTTTAGCCAACCCTCTGAATATTCGCTTGACACATGTGATTGTCAAGTAGTGGCAGTTTTTCAGGCAAGAACGAACTTATGATTAAGGGGGGATGTTAAAACACTAATCATAAGTTAGTTGGTTAGTTAAGTTAACCTAAATGTTATACAGTTACATGATAGTTATGGTCTTTTGTATTATATATGTACATCTATGTACATGATTATTAACAAAAGAATTGATGAATAGAGTATGCCTTTTCTGCCATTGTTTAGTTATCTCAGTTCATCATGGTTTCTTGATTGCTTCTGTTATTTCCATTATATTTCTTCTCTTTTCTTCATTATGAATCTAACAAAAAATCCCCTAAGAAAGTGAGAAAAGTTCCTACTTGCTAAGGTTGATGTTGCTAAGGTTGATGAGGAAGAGGAATAGGTTGGAGTTCATGAAGCACATGAGAAATTGTCTCTCATGGTATCAAATTCATGCTATACACGATGCCCCCAAATCTGATCATGCAATATGTTTATAATCTAAATCGTGATTGGTATTCGATCCTTTGCTCGGTTAAACCCTGCACATTTTTGAAACTCGTACTCACAGCCAATCAATTAGTTCTCCTTTCAAAACCAAGTCATTCAAATGATCTAAACTATATCGCATCAACTCAAGGGGTAAATTACACCAGAGTTTAACAGTCCCAGAGACAACATTAATCAACAGAAAAGCAAACGAATACAAATCATAAAAACCCTCGATTCTGAAAAAATAGAGGTTCTGAAAATCATAAAGAGGTTCTAAAAAAAAACAAGAGTAATTCAGGAGTTGGCACAGAAATTGTTCATTCAGATTAAATCTACATCACATCAAAATCATTTACATTCATTTTCAAACTCTAGCTACTCCAATTCCTCTATTCTGCCTACCCTATCTCTACCTGTGCTTTCATGCTACACCTTCCTTTTTTTTCTTCATGCCCTCAGGCTTACAAATTTATTCAAGGAAGTCGTTGCTTCTATATCACAACAAATCTAAACGAATGCCTAAAATCCTGTAACTAATTACCAAAAATAAAGCCCTTATCTACTTGACAGTTTTATGCCTCGAAGGCTTACATAATAATTGGAGAAGATTTAACGATCTTCTTATTATGCTAACAATTTTACTCAAATTAGAACCCTAATTTCTTCAACTCTATCAACTATAACCATTGTTGATTAAATCCAACCTTCTAGACATTTCCTTACATGTACACGAGGATCTCGTCGTCTTACAAAGATTTCGCCTTCTAGAAGTTCACGAATTAAATACAATTTCAATTAAGGGAACTGACTCCCTTTCGTAAATTTCTACGACCCCCTTGAGGTCAATGACAAGTTTGACATGTCTGAAGATGCTACTGCATCAGACTCCCGGGGTATAAAACGTAAATTTCTATGACCTCCTTGAGGTTAATGACAGGTTTGACATGTCTGAAGATGCTACTGCATCAGACTCCCGGGGTATAAAACTTAAATTTCTACGACCTCCTTGAGGTCAATGACAGGTTTGACATGTCTGAAGATGCTACTGCATCAGACTCCCAGGGTATCAAACTTAAATTTCTATGATCTCCTTTAGGTCAATGACAGGTTTGACATGTCTGAAGATGCTCCTGCATCAGACTCCCCGGGTATAAAAATTTCATGGACTCATGTTCATGAGTCTTCCAACTACTGCCATGCTCATTGTCCTTTATCTTCTTTAATTTCTTCCATCTTCTTCTAACTGTAGCTTCTATCCTGTAGTCTGACATTTCTTAGTTGCAAGTGCATTTCCTTGCATCTCCTCCTCCTGGATTTCAGACTTTGTTTGCTTTTTGTCCACTTTCTTTGCTACACTATTGCTTTACTTTTGGCTGCAACTCTTTCATGACTGTTGCAATTTCTTCATCGTATGTATTTTTTACCTTTTACCAACCTCAATTTATTGTACCTCCATTTGGGAAAATGTATCAATAAATCCTTCCATTCAATATCCAACTTTTTCCTCTGCTGAATTTTCTGCTTCATTGGCTGGTTTATTTCTATATACAAATTTTGTATGACCCTTGCCATTCTACTTCTTTGTCCTCAAAATTCTGCTCAATACATCCTATACCAGCTTCTACCACATCATTGTACACTTTTGTTCCTGAATCCATGATGTACTGACTCTGTTTAATTTCATCATTCATCAGTCTCATCTCCTGTTGGTCATGTATTGGCCTATTTTGTTCATCAATACACAATACCTTTGTAGGGTTCTGAGTAAATACATAGCAATTATATATAATCCCTTTTCTTTAGTAAATTCAAGGACACAAGACACAAGATTACTTCCTTTAATCTTTCACTAGAAGCTTAGTAGCTTGAAAAATGCACTGTTTTGGCCTATATTGGGTGCTCAGAATGGGGTGAAAAATGCCCCGAAAGAAAACATCATGAACTACTCTTTAGCACCCAAACAATCCAATTTATGGTAACTTTTACCATCCAAAATGAAGTGCAATTGCAATCTTTAGATCTAATTTGAATGGCCAATATTGGGTAATTTGAATAGCCAGAATTGGGTGCTCAGAATTGGGTGAAAAATGCCTTGGAAGAAAACATCATGGACTATTCTTTAGCACCCAAACAATGCAATTTATATTGGGTGCTCAGAATGGGGTGAAAAACGCCCTGGAAGAAAACATCATGGACTACTCTTTAACACCCAAACAATGCGATTTAAAGTAAATTTTACCATCCAAAATGAAGTGCAATTGCAATCTTTAGATCTAATTTGAATGGTTGTGGTTACTTTAGTTACTTCCAAACCATATTCACCAATGAATGAATGAATAACTAGAGCACAAGTGAGATGAAATGCACTACATTTAAGCATATATGTTTTATGATACTCATCGGGTTGCAAAAGTGTTATTCAAACTCCATATATTTTCACTATGGTTATAACCCTTTACCATTCTACTTTGCTTTTGTATGGTTTGCCATTCATCCTTTACCTTTTTCATTTGGTTTTCTTATGGCCCATTATTATAAAAATAAAAAAATCTTTCTTTATTATGGTTTTTCATTTGGTTTTCTTGTGGTCCATTATTATTAAAAATAATCTTTCTTTATTATGGTTCTACTATTTTTATCTTTCTTTATTATGGTTTTATTGTTTTTATTTGTCTACATGTAGGGTGGAAGTCATAAGGCCAGGTCTCTAACCAATGACAAATTAGTCACTTCAGCACTGCATTGATAATAAAAACCATACATAATCAATAAGGTTGCACATTTATCACAATCTTTCACAAAAGTGTATTGGTTAAGAACAAGTGTTTCCTTCTAAGAGGTCACAAGTTCCTCCTGCCTACTTGTAATTCACACTCTCAATGACTAAAGGTAACCTATTGGCTGATTTGTTATTACACAATATACAATGATAGACATATTTTTTTTATTTTAATTTACTCATAATCAAATCTTAAAATGTTTAGAGTACACCAACTTTAAATCTTAATTTCAAAATATGGGTTACAATATTGACTTTCAAAAGTTTTTAACTCATCAAAACTATGGGTTACAATTTCTTAACTTTTCTTAATGTTTGATAAACCAAAGTTGATGAGTTAATAACTAGGATCATCATCATCATAATCCAAAGAAGCAACCTACTTAATATAAATTAGTATGCTAAGTTAAAGTGACTAAAATTGTAAAATATCCACTTAATTTTACATTTGGTGTTATAATTCTCCAAAAATATTGCATTGACAAGTGTAAATATGAGATAAGTACACATTTGGGAATGCTGATTACTGGGAAAATGTAATTACCAAACCATTAATGATAAAAATCAACAAATCAACAAATTAGCCATGATAAAAAAAAAAGGCACAAAACATGATAGTGAACTATATAAAAGTGAATAATTTCACCATTACACTAAAAGTTTTATCAATCATAATCCAAAGAATAAGTCTTCATAGTATAAATTAATATGATAAGTTAAAGTGATTAAAATTATAATCTATCCACTCAACTTTGTCATGGGAATTGTAATTTTTTTTTTTTAAATTGATAAAAGTAATTATGTAATAATCCTTGGAGAATTTACTGCACTAGACATTGTAATTACCAAACTCTTATATCATTGGAAATTTCAATAATAATTCTATTGTTTTGGTCAAATGAATCATATAATTGAAATGGATAAAAAAAGAAAAGAAAGAAGAAAAAATATCATATGAGAAAGATAGCCTTCCATTGCATAACATTTGCAAAAGAAAATAAGAAAATTACTTGAACTAAGAAAAAGAACCTATATTTGCAAGAAGTAGATTAGCAAACAGAAATAAAAGTTTAAGAATGGACTTTTTATATAGAAAAAGGAAATTATTCCAATGCATTGATTTTAGTGACAATATAGTTCATTGAATTTAACACATATTCTATGTGTGAAATATGCTTAAGAGTGATCATATAGTTGCATTGTTTTTAGTAATGATATAATGTAAAATAATATTGTACATTGATTTCAATAACGATATTGTGAAAAATGATTCAGTGTGTTAATTTCATAAACTATATAGAGAAAATTGATCATATGCATCGATTTCAACAATAAGATAGTGTCACATATATCGGGTGTTAATGGGTGGGGAGAAGACATCAAAAGTGTGTCATTTTATCATTGCCATGCAGGGAAATGAAGACACGTGATCCAGATTTAGGAGCGGAACGAACTAATTAACATACTGAAGACCATAAACACAGAGATAGGAAGAATAACACAAATATCCAGTGAACAATATCTTCTATTAAATAATGAAATAGGATAAAAATGTAAAACTGCAGAACTAAAATTTGCTCGAATGGTGGTAGATATCTCTGAGAAGAGATGTGGCTGCTACGCACATCCGTCTGAGCATAATGGATTACAATGAGGCTCCAGAGGCCATTTTCATATTACTCATGAATGCCAAAACCCTAGACATCCAAAAACCTAACCCTAGAAGGTGAAACATCAAAATTCATGTGGGCCCTATGGGTAAGTTGGTGTAATTTGGTACCTCAACTTCCTAGGGTCGTAAATTTTACATACGACCCCCGTTTTAAGCGCGTGATAGCGCGTTGGAAACAGGGATGATTTAAGGATGGAAAATTATTTTAAAATGTAGAAACCTTAGCGAATCTTACTAATCCTTCATATGCCAACTATAAATTATTAGCAATATTTTTGTAAAAATATTCAAATTTCTAAGGATTTTATGTAGTTTTTATAAAATTTTGGTGATTTTTAGGGTAAAATAATTTTATCCTATAGAATTTGGGTGAATCATTTTTAAAATAACGAATCTTGTTTTTGGAAAAACCATGGAAAATTAGCCCATGAGCGAAATTTAGCCCCTAAAATCATCCCTGGTTGGAAAGGTATTTCAGAGAACTACACATTCCACCATCAGACTCTGACTTTGTCTACAGTTTGACTATGGCGAGCCAAGAAAACAACATTTAGGGCCCCAAAACAACCTTGAAAGTACAACAAGATGTGTTGACATGAAAACATATAAAATAAGCCAGTTGGATTAGTCGAGAGGCCACCCATATCCCCCTGGAGAATGTGTGAGGATTCAGACAGCCCCAAAAGGGTAGAACTCACAATTATAAAGTAGCACAGAAAGACGTGTTGAATAAAAATTGGACACGAGGAACCAGTTGGAATAGGTGGGTGGCCACCAATATCCACCTGGATCAATCCTCCCCCCTTATGAATAAATGGTATCCATTGCATTGAGTTACCCCATCAAGTGAGGAAACTTTTGCTGGATTTGGCCTCGGGTGAGCTACTTGCCTTGGTGTAGGAGTTGCCCTGCCTTGACAACCCGATAAATTTGGATCCACTACTGGTGAGTGCCCTTGACCTGTGTGTCCACTATCTGATCGATGGATGCTTGTTCCATGCAATCAGGGTTGAGCTATGTTGGTGTCAGCTGTTCGGCGATCTCAAAGGTGTCCAATAACGGTGGGAAATATGGCCGAAGGAGGTCCAAATTGAATATTGGATGCAGACCAAGGAAGGGTGGAGTGTTGATCTCAAAATCATTGCTACCCACAACCTTGGTGATAGTGTAAATCCCATAACGAAGTGGGCGAAGCTTCCAATGGGGCACGGTGAGACGCTCCTTCTACAAATGTAACCAGACTTTGTCTCCAGCCTGAAACTGGTGTGGTACCCTATGTTGATCATGGCACTACTTGTACTTAGCATTGGATTTCTGCAAAATCTCCTGGACCTGTTGGTGGATGTGTTGAATCCGCTCAATGAATCTAGTGGCTTTGTCAATCACAGAGTTTGTCTATGCAGTGGCAAGAGGAAGTGCAACATTAATGGGTCCCAAGGGTTGGAATCCCAGACCCACCTAGAATGGGATATGACCGATGAAACTATGGAGAGCCCTATTGTAGTTGTGTTGGACATATGGGAGACTCTCATCCCATGTACGGGGATGCTTAGTGTTATCACATGAAGTTGTCAAGGGCCATAGGTGTGTGTCGAATATACCCGAGCCTATGTCCTTGCCTTGTTTTTCTCTCTTTCGCAAGCCATGTCTCTTAATTTTTCTCTTTCAGCCGACAAAGTCATTTTTTTTGTTTTCCCCTTTTTGTTTGAGAATTCATCTCCTTTGCCTCTATCATTGGTCCTTTGGTTTTCTCAAGCTCTCCACCAGTCGCCCAAGTCTTTGCTTACATAGGCCACAGCCATGAACACAAGCGCAACTTTCTTAGCAGTCTGTTTTGGGATTGAAGCATAAGTAGAAGGAAATTTTAATCTTTCAGCAGTGGAGATTCCAGGAACAATCTAGATCAACAGCTCACAAGCATTCGGGAGTGAAAAATTGCGTGAAGTATAGCACCAAAGAAAAAGGCCCTGAAGTGAATATGAACAATTGATATTAAAGGGAACAGGTGGCAGTCAATCCAAGCCTTCAGGGAAATGAGCTTCAGGAGATTTGAAATGAGAAGTGCTTAGAAATCCTAAAGGGGCGAAGCCCGAAGTCCCGAAGAGCCGAAGCCGTTGAATTTGTTGAAGCATCCAAAGTGGCCAAAGGCCCGAAGTCCCGAAGGCCCAAAATGGATATGAGTCATTGATCAGCAAGAGCCATGTGT
Source organism: Picea mariana (assembly GCA_032191745.1). NCBI lineage: Eukaryota > Viridiplantae > Streptophyta > Pinopsida > Pinales > Pinaceae > Picea > Picea mariana. The sequence continues at coordinate 29,230 of JASDQU010737400.1, forward strand.
CATCAGATCCACAACTCCAGGTAAAAGTGCATGGATGAGTAAGCGATATTTGAGTTTTGATTTCCCGGAGCTCGGAGACCCAAAGTGGATCTCGACCATCCAAATCCAGAATGCCATGCGTCATCAAATTTGTCACTCCGGGAGTTTTAAAATGAGAAAAGTGTTGAAGTCCCAAAGACCTGAAGCATGTGACGCACTCTCATCAGGCATGACATGTGGTACTCTTTCCAGGTCATTCGGTTGTGGCCATGTCACTCTCCTTATCATGACACATCAGTAGACGTGACATCATATGACGTCATCCAGACCATCCAATAGCGGGGACACGTGACAGAGATCCGCGAGCTTCATGGGTGATCTGAAAATAGAAGGCTGACTTGTTATGCTATGCAAGCACCCCCTACTTCAATAAAATAAATCTTAACAGGACCTTGCTTCATGTGTTAAAATAGGCAAGAGAGTTTATGTGTTAAGTTCAAGCTTCTTCTGGTCAATGTTCATGTGTGAGGAAATGTGCTTTTAAAAGATTAAATATGTGCTATAAACCAATACACAGCAACATAAAGTGCAGAAAATAACACAGCAAACTCACAACAATAACAAGGTGATAAAGGAGTTCACCCCTCTCTGGGCTACGTCTCCTTGAGCCTCCTTCAATGGACTTGGCTCTTTGGGATTAGTTTGTCAAATGTTCTTTTACAAGCTGCTGCTCAACTCCAATGGATTTACAGACTGTACCATTGGGTTCAAAATACACAAAAACCCCAAAAATGATTATTAGAACTTTGCAAATGGATCTTGTCTCATCCAGTAATGACCTCTTCTACATGTGGCCTCCAAGCTTCTCTGAGCTTAAATGTGGCAAAAACACCTGTAAAAGTCCTCCAATGGATATGAAACCTATCCCAATGTGTTCAGATCATAATAATTAGTCAAAACTGACTATTCAGTCTCAGAAAATGGACCTATACTCATCTGAGCAATGCCTCAAACAATGAGGGCTTCAAGCTTCCTGGAGCTTCCTCAAACTTCCATGGTTAAAAACCTACAAAAGAAGTCTCCAAATGCCTGTGAAAACTGTGCCAATGGACTCAGAACGTCCAAAAACCCCTAGCTGGGCTTTTACAACACCTCATTTGGCCAAAAACTCCAAAAGTTAGGCCTCCTGCCATTTTTCCTCTTCAAGCTCTGTTACTGGTTTGCCATTTCGCACCTGTGGGTGAATGAAACTAGCTTCTGGCATTTCTCGTGCCTAAACTCAACGCACGCGTGCCTCTCCACAAAACACACCAAATTGTCGAACAGTTAACGGAATCAAAGCCCCCAAGGTCGGAGGTGTTGGGCGCATGGGGACCATATGGCCACGTCCCGCTCAATAAAAGGGCTAAATTGCATTGTTAATTCTGGGCTCGACACCTGTCGGGTAGGTGGTTGCATAACTGTTTAAACATAAACAAAACCCAAAAGGAAACCTGCGCGCATTCCTTTGCAAAGGTGGTCACATGCGACCAATATAAAACCACGCGCACAATCGTTTACCAAATGTATGGACATAAATCCACGGGCCAAATCCACGGGTTAAAACACAACACGCGCTATTTCAAAATATAGCTCCCGCACGATATAATTTGGGCCACATGCAATAACTATGTGACCGTGGGTTTTGCCGTTTGGAACCCCGCACAAATGCATATATGGTCACATGTTTAAAACAATGGAACCGTGGTTTAAATAAATGTAACCGCGCGCGCAAAACTTTCCACGGGCGGTAGAGTCATATGAATGAGACTGTGACCGGGGGCTGGGGTTTTTCCCCAACCCTAACCCCGCGCCAAATAGTAAATCAATTCAACATTTATACAAATTTCAACATTTGGTTAATAAGACCAATACCGTGGCGCGTTGGCGGGCTGACCTTTGTTAAAGCTTTGATGTGTGGAGAGGTCCGGGGGTCGAACCCCGTAGCCTCCATATAATTTTAATAAACCACTTAAACAACAACAACAAATAAATGGGTGCCACATGGCAGCCCTTCATTGGGCCACGTGGCACCTTTCCATTCGCCTAAAATATGCCATGTGTCACCATATTACTCACCCACTGACAACCAATCAATGATTTCCACATCACCTGCCATGTCAGCAAGTGCCACATCACCGTACGGTTGCCACATCAGCATGTACAGACGCCCAGTCAGCCTGTACGGACTGCCCAGTCAGCGTCCCTTTTTTTTCCTATTTGGCTTGGCGAACAAATTGCAATAACTTCTCCATACGGACTCCGTTTGCGAAAGTAAATATACCACCCGAATCAGGAAGACGATACGGGCGCAATGGCACCATTTTCGTTGCATTCCAAGCACTTTGAAAATTGAGCAAATTTTTGACCCCTGGTCCAGATTTTGATCACACCTTCCCACTGAAAGGCTTTTGGACCCACAAAAGCTTATGATGATCGATCTGAGATTCAATACTCTTCTTCTTTCAAGTTCTATCAACTGATTCTACTTGAAAAGACTTTTCGACAATCACCTGGGTACCTTGACATGCCTTGCACTGCCACTGACTATGTCCCTCAACCATTGTTCTCTGGCTGCTGCTGACCCACTGTTCTCTCTGTGCTTGGAAGACTGCCAACCTTCCCACTGAGAATCAAGTCCCTCTGGTGGACTCTTTGACGTCAACAATCCGCTCTCCAATGGCTGCAAAACTTTCCCGTGACATCTTGTCACAAGCCAAGAAAACCATCAATCTTGAAAACAAATTGACACAAGACTGAAAATGATGACATCAAAGTCTTTTTTTGCTATTCAAGCAAACTGTCGCATCTTTTGCTTCATCAAAGCACATGGTGTTTTCCTCTATCTTGGTGCACTCAAAATCAACTTTCAAGACAACAAGCACCATCGACTAAACATAAGTCGAAAACATGATCGACACAACATAATCGTCATGACACTTCAACACAAGTCGAAACTTATTTGAACATATCGACCTTACCAAAATGACAAGTCAACAAACATGATAAACAATAATGCTACAATCATGAGTCATTCATGATGAACTATCATCAAGTTCATTGTTTATGCACTCACAAAACCAAATGCATGTGCATAGCCTTTCAACTCTCCTTCCTGTATAAACATAGGTACTTAAACCCAAAACATGTGGGTACTAAAGAGCTGAATATGAAAAATGTATATGGCTGTAACAAAATGGACAGCATACCCCTCTTTTACATGTTCTTGACGAGGTGGTATAACACAAGTATGCATACAAAAGTAAATGAATTCACATGCCATCTTGCATCTTGCAATTTATGATAACTGCTGCAACTTGTCAAACTTCAACAAAACGAAAAGATAAGGCTGAAATGTGCATCTATTGCAGAAAAAATGCAAGCCTTACTTACTCAAGAAATCTAACCATTTATTACCAAGCCAAATCAATGGCGAATCCTTCTGCTGAAAGTCGTCTTCTTGTGAATCCGCTTGACTCACATCAATGATGGAATCTCCTCTTCCATTCTTGTCAATCTTTTTATCCAACTGCTTCTTGTGCTGTGGATGAGAGGTTGGATGCAATGTCCAACATTGGTCAATGAGATGACCCCTCTTCTGACAATGAGTGCAAATCTTTTGCATGTTCTTTTCATGTTGCCTTTG
>JASDQU010737400.1:64646-76497 GCA_032191745.1 Picea mariana
TTATTATGAAGAATCTTTGAGGTGGTCGCATCAATCTGCCAGTATGCAAAACTATCCAGAAAATCTTTGGTCAAGTGCATAATATTTTAGAACATAACTGCAGCTCCTCGATCCGTCTGAAACAGATTCTCCTGTTATCAGCAGCGGTCACCATGGCGGTTTCCGACTCCAAAACAACACATTTTCGAGCGCCACTTTTGATCATGAAAATCGTTCTCCGATGTAAACACCATATACAAATCTGATAGTGTGCGAGCTTATTGGTGAAAACTAAAGAGACTTTTCGCGAAGGGTTTCTTCCAATGTCTCGCGGTTAAAACCTGCGGTCTTCTCTTTCAGATCAAACAAGAAGTTTTTCTATCTCTGGGATCTTGGGTCCTTGAGTTTTCCACACCTTGAATATGCTATATTTTATCTACACAAAGAAATACTAATTCCAGCCAGTTAAATACACAGAACGCCCTCATCAATGAAATCTCCAAATTTCTTTTGACCATCAACTGTCAATACAGAGTATTGATTTCAACACAAAGAAATCATCTTGAAATCAATGCCTTCATACATCTTCAGGCAAACATTTATTGAAATTTGCAATTCAACCCTGATCCACCATTACAGGGTATGCACACAATACTTTAATTAAATCCTCATGCATACTTTAAACCTTCATGCACATACAGGTTACAAACCACACATTAATGCAAAGAGATACATAGAAGCATAAACGCAATATTCATTTATCAATCTTGTACATGATTTTTCTATCATCTCAATCGACCTTTTATATCTTCATTATGGGCGCTCTATCTCTTTTATTCATTCATCATGCAACTCTTCATTCAATCACCACATATCGTTACCAAATCCCATTAATCAGAAACATGCAGAATCATTCATCATGCAGCTCTTCATTCAATCACCACATACTGTTACCAAATCCCATTGATCAGAAACATGCAAAACCATGCTCTGATAAATTATTTTTCCAAGCTCGTAGGTATCATACATTGCTCTGATACCACTGTTAGATTCATAATAAAGAAAATAGATAATGAAAATAACTCAAGCAATCAAGAAACTATGATGAACATAGATAAATAAATACTGACAGAAAAGACATGCTCTATATTCATCAATGCTTCAAATAATTCAAATAATCATGTACATAGACGTACATATATAATACATGAAGACCATAACTGTCATGTAACTATATAACAGTTAGGTAAACTAACTAACTTATGATTAGAGTTTTAACAATTTTTACAGCATAGAAATGTCTAAAAATGTCCCTCACAGTTTGGCAGCTTAGACAAAGGGCCGCTGTAAGTTACCATAAACAGCATTTCCAAAAAAATAAATTGCAACATCCCGCAACAGGTAATGGCCTTGAGATAAAATGAATTTCTGCATGTTCTCAAAAAGGCTTTCTCAACTCCAATACTTGATGTCATGAAAAAGGAAACGTGATTAAATAATTCTTTCGGCTCTCTTTGTGAATAGAAGCCCGCAGAAAATGCTTGTATTGGTAATGAATACGTAGAAAGTTTGGAAGGATCAATGCATTAAAAAAAATAACTCTGTTTCCAGAACCCATCCTGCACCGTACGATATGTCAAACGGCACCAACAAAATTGATAAATTCGCCCATCAAGTTTCCGCACGGAGGTGAAGACTTGTGTCTGCTTTTGATTGCTAAACCTAAAACATTGCAAGAATGTTTAAATTTTATTTTCCTTCAGCGACCACAACTTTGCCTTCTGCAAGATGCATCGAGATAGCTTCAAGAAACATGGATAGGATGTCAAATTTGAACAAATCAGCAATTTCAGACATAGCTTCAAGAAACATGGATAGGATGTCAAAATCGAACAATCAGCAATTTCAGACATTGGATGGAAAGAAACACCTGGAGATGGAAAACAGAGTGCAAAATAAAGTTGGCAGAGTACAAGCCCACAAGTTTGACACCAACTGCATCCATGTGATCTCTTTTCGCACAAAAATGTATTGTCAAAGGGGAAAGTTATGTCTCGCCAGCAGTACTTGCTATGATCGTGACAAGTCCAGTTCTATTGGATCCAGGCTTTGTTCTCACACAGTGCACTTAAGCCATTTTCTGATCCGAAACTCTGAATCATAATCAGCCTCTATTCCCTATTCAGTTTTTGTTTTCCTGATCTGCATTATCCCTGGCAACTTGCAGCAAAAGGCCAGATTTGGCGCCGCCAGGACTTGAACCAGAGACCTTCAGTGTGTTAGACTGACGTGATAACCAACTACACCACGGCACCAGATATTCATTATTTAACAACGTATATTTTTTATAATGTATATTTTATTGGAGGACATTGACATGAATTATTGTGATGAAGAAAAGATTTATTTTGGTAGAATTCACTTTTTATGGGATTTAATGGAGAAAATATTGCTTTTGAATTTTATTTTTTTTCCGGAATTCAATATCATCTAACTTGATTCCATTGATTCCATTGGAATCCTACATTTGATATTGCTTGAATGTTAAAGAAGAACTTATTCAAGTTTGAAGTAAGTTTGTGGAAGTCAAGTTTAATGGGCTAATTTGAATGGTCGAGTGCTTTGAGTTTCATGCAAAAGGTTTTGGGGTGGATTTCCTAGGGAAAAATATTGCTTTTGAATTTTAATCAGTTTTAATGAAGAAAATATTGTTTTTGAGTTTTTTGCTGGAATTCACTATCACCTAACTTGATTCTATTGGAATCCTACATCTGACATTGCAATGATAAAGAAGAACTTACTCAGGTTTCAAGTAAGTTTGTGAAATTCAAGCCCGCTTGAGTGATTGAGTGCTTTGAGTTTCATGCAAAAGGTCTTGGGGTGGATTTCCTAGGGAGACTACATTTATTGCATGCTTCACTCAACAGAATTAGACGTCGTAATCAACACTAAGAGGTTTGACATGTATCGTCTGTGAACGATAAAAGTGGTTGGAAGTTTCACTACAAAATATTCCTTAGAAAAAATGTTTTTGAAAGTCATCCATATCGAACTCTTTCATAAATGGATCTGTTATGATAACCAATATATAAACTGGAACTGCCCACGCCAACATATGAATCAAATAATTTCGAGATAATATTAACGAGTGAAGATAGAGAGTCCAAGAAATCTTCCAATTGAGATGGAAATCACTGAGATTAACTTGCTAACGATATAGGCAATGCACAATGGTTGAGGTCACAATGACAAATAAATGGACATAAATAGAAATCAATATTTTATTGCCCAAGTGCAGGGAAATGTTGTGAAGTCTACAGGATATAAGCTTGATGCATCCATACTTTTCCTCCTTACACTATTGACAGAATAGAAATAGTAAGTAGAACCATTGTACTGCTATTGTGGAAGTATACTCATAAATATCCACACATGATTTGATGTAAGAGTATCTATGAATTTGATATGTATAAGATTGCACCAAGAAAACACAAAAAAACTTGCAATGAAAAGTAAGCACAACAAGAAGTTGACATATGAAGTGTGGTGAGTACACATGGTATTAGGTGCTGAGATCAAAGATTACACATGGGAATGTGAAGTGACAGACACAAATCTAAGGTATCAAAGGAAGTTGAAGAGATAAATAATATAGGTTGAAAAAATGTGAAATAAGATATAAAGTTCATGGAAGTTGGATCATCAACTAGCATAGAAATAAAAATGATGGTAGCCATCTAAATAAGTTAGTCAATCTAGTTAGAATATTAACAAATGATTATAGATTCAAAACAACCTCCTCCTTCGTCGTTCAAGCACTTCTTGAAATAAATGAAACATCATATCAATAGAAGAATGGGATATACATGTCTATGTCCCTCATTTATGGCCAATATGTCAACACCCCTATCACTATGAATTAATTCCCATCCCCCCAATTTGCCACCTATATTAAAACAAAGTAGAGTTTTGAAGCATATGGTTATATTCTATATAAATATTTTGTATTCAAATTAATGAGAATACCCCTATCACTATGAATTAAATCCCATCGCCCCAATTTGCCACCTATACTAAAACAAAGTAGAGTTTTGAGGCATATGGTTATATTCTATATAAATATTTTGTATTCAAACTAATGAGAATAGTAAACATAGTTCATATGTTTGTAATTTGGGTCTATGTTTTTTTAAGATTATGTCATTATTTATTAGACTTTAAAATGATGAGATTATTCTGTGTTCAATTTTCATATTAAGTAGCAACATTTTAAAGGCATGATAACCTCTTTTATCCCTGTATTTTTTAATAACTTATTAGATTCTCTACATAATAGACAATAGCTTCACCTTTAATATGTGATACTTGCTTAATAACTTGTGAGATTCTTTACATAATAACTTCACCTTAAATATGTGATACTTGCTTATGTAAGAAGTCTAGTAACATCATATATTATTTCTTTTCACTCTATCCTTTAATCCAATATTTTATAATACATGTTATAGGTAGCATTTTGATTAATGCATCTTGGTCATATGACCCTTTTGGGTTGATTTGTTGTTGAAAAGAATAGTTGACTTTAAGCAATCAACTATTGTCCAATATTAATTAGAAACCATTAGTGAACCATCAATCTATTGAGTGGTTTTCGCCATGAACTAATTCAACTAGTTGGTTATTCTCTTAGATAACTATCTCCTCAACTAATTTCACTTATATAACATAGTGAAATAGTATTGTAATTGTTGGAGAGTTGGACGTAATAAATTACTGGACCCTGTTGTCGGGCCATATCATTTACTTTCTTTCTCTTCCAGTCTCCACTATGTATGTGCATATGATATGATATAATCTTTGTATATTTATTTTCTTTCTATATAACCTATGTTCATGTGCATGTTTATGAATCTATCATTCCTTCTTGTTTAGACTTAGAATATATTTGGTATATGAATATATAAATAGATTTGTACATCTATCTAAAATAGATTATAAAGCAATATATTTTTTCTACAAACATTTTAATAATCTCATTTAATCCACTTTTCTCTCTCATTGAGATTTATAATTTTTTATCCATTATATTTACATTATATTTATGAGGTAATTATGTCAAATAGATCCACATTGTAAATAGTAAGAACAAACCCTTTAAGTTTTTATTTATAATAAATCCACATTAACCCTTTAAGTATTTATATTGAAGTTTTATTATATATTCAATTTTTTTTTAATAAAAAAAATCAGTGCTATTGTTTGTGAGTTATATTCCTAAAACTAATTACTTTTGATCACGTACATTTGAGCAAATTTCAAAATTTCCTAATTACTTTAGGACACGCATTTGAGAAAACTTTTACCATTTCTTAATAATCTTACAAGGCAAACTAAAGTTCTTAATTTATACTTGCTTTCCTACTGCCTTTTCTTTTCACTAATAATTGCATTCTCAATGCTTGCATATATTGGCAATATGTTACGATATTTTAGCATTGAAATGGTATAAGCATTTTTGGTGATGAAGTTATTGATGGAAATGGATTTTGCTCAATATTTGACAATTGGAAACAACTCGGGTCCTAAGAGTATGCACATAGTATATCTTCAAGTGAGTGCAAACCAATCGACCTTCTATAATGAGTATCTCTTCAAGTGAGTGCAAACTAATCGACCTTTTATAATGAGTATCTCTTCAAGTTAGTGCAAACTAATCGACCTTTTATAATTTCTCATTTAAGGGATATCAAGCAGCTTTATATTCATACACACTATGCTAATTTTATAGAGAATGTACAATATTTGGCGTAGTGGACTTCATCATTGACAACTTCTCTTTAATCTTTTAGAATTGCACCCTCATGGTTAAGTCACTTCCGAGTCAAGAAAACACATGTACAAGATAGGCCAACTCTGATCCCAATCAATACACTAAAGTCTTATAAAAACAAATAATATTTTTAGAAATGTAAGGTTAATGGGACCCTTAAACTTTTATCCTCATCAAAAATCTTTATCACTTACCACTTACTTGGGGAGACCTTTGAAGCAATACTCTTGCACAATTTTCTTCCCCTCATATCTCACCAAAGTAATGGATCTTATTAGATGGATCACACACATTGAAGACCTAGTTCTAGATAAATGTATTCATGGGAGAGTTTCAAAATGAAGGCTCGAAAGCCAAGCTTATGAGACAATGAACTAGTCCACACAAATCTCCAAAACACAAACAAGTTCATTCAATATCAAGAACTTTGTATCTATATCAAAGTGACTTCACTAACTCATATTACATTTGAATAATTGACATGACTTCCCCCTCAACAATTATGTTGTTACTTCTCTTGTGGCATTCTTATGTCGTGTATAGAGAAATAAAGTATTTTGTGTAAGAAGTAATCTCAATGACATCTTTGGCATAGAAATATTATATGACAAATATTGAAGATGATATCACTAGAGTACTCGTTGAAGTTGCAAAATTCATTACTAGGGGAAACCTTTGATGCTAATTAGTGAATAGAGGTTTGAGTCAGAGTGTATATATTGTTTGGAAAATAATTAAATGTGAGCGTGTTCAACAAAATATGGTATTCCCACATAAGACGAACACCTTCAATAGCCACTCACACAACTAGATCCAAGATCATAACACCAATTTTTTTATGTGGTTAAAACCATCTAAGAGGGAAACAATCCACGACCCCAACCAACATGGCTACTTGAGGAAATATATTAATGCAAAATATTTTTCTTACTAGAGAGTTTCACACAATCGATCATCATCACATGACCCTCCATGCTCTTTAAATAGATATCATGGACCAATCGGGTGCTCATCCATGGATCAATAGTTGTTAGTATCGAGGAGATTATGAGTCATTAGATCGCTCTATATCTTTCACACATCGTGACTGCCATATTACATAACTACAAATGCATAGTAATGCATGCTAAAGAAACACACTTTTAGCTAAAGACACATTAGACCAAGTTGATCTTAACTAACTCCTAAGTGTCTAAATATCCTAACATCCCCCCTTAAGAAAAACTTGGTATAGGATTGAAGGATTTACAAAGGTGACATAATCGGAGAAGGAAGGAGGAATTAGAACCTATCCCCCTTTAATGACAACTTCCTGAACTACTAGGGAAAAATGCACGTCAAGAACATGATCATGAATGAGATTTATGATGAAGTGCATTTGTAGCTTAATGTATTTTTTGTGATGATGTTGAAATGAATCTTTGGTGATATTGATGGAAATTGGACTGTCACACCAAAGTATGTTCAGATGTTGCTAGAATCCAAACTATGAAAGGATATGTCGAAGCCAAAAGGCTTATTGACTTGCATTAATCGTTGCTCGATACTTTACTTCGGTAGAAGAAAGAGAAATACCCTATTGTTTCTTACAAGTCCAAGTGATAGGTCTAGAACCAAATATGAAAACATAACTTACAATAGAATTTGAATCATCAAGGTTGCCGACCCAATATAAATCAGTGAAACCAACCAAAAAAGGAGTCCCCCTTGAATTGTAATGTATCTCAAATTGAACTATACCTCAAAAATACCAAAGTATCCTTTTTGTTTCTTTCTAATGGATTTTATGAGGTGTTTGCAAATACCAAGCGACAATACCAACAACAACGGAAATATCAGGTTGGGTATGACTCAAATACAAAAGGATACCAACTAACTAATGGTACAAAGTGGCATTGATCTCGGGAGTAGAATAGGTGGTAGAAAGTTTGACTCCAGATTGGAAGGGAGACGGAGCTAGTTTACAATATTCCATGTGAAAGAAGTGAAGAAGGTCACATGCATACGTAGATTTGGAAAGGGAAATTCCTTCCCTAGTTTGAAATACCTGGAGGCCAAGGAAATAATGCAAATAACCTAAGTCTATCATTTCAAAAAAAAAGAAGTTGGATTTCACATGGGTTAAAAGTTTAGGATCACTACCATTGAGGATAAGGTCATCAACATAAAGAACATGTATTATGATATGGCTTCCTACTTTCTTGGTATAGACATTGGGGTCATAATTATATCTAGAAAATCTGGTGTCAGAAGAAAGCTGTCCATTTTTGCATACCAATCTCGAGGAGCTTGTTTAATATCATAGAGATATTTCTTAAGGCAACAAACAAGGATGGAGTCATTCTAAATATAGTCAAGAGGTTGTTCCATATATATTTCTTCTTGTAGATCCCCATATAAGAAGGTCAATTTAACATCCATCTAATGGACCTCCCATCTATGTGAGTTAGCAAGGGCTAGAACAAATAGGATGGAATTCATTTTGGCTATGGGATCAAAGGTTTCATTGTAGTCAATTCCTTCAACTTGAGAAAATACCTTGGCAACTAATTGGGCCTTATGTCTTTCAACACTTATATCTGATGCATACTTAGTTATGTGTAATGATCCTAGTACTGTTGTTACAATTTTTTCTCACTGCTATAGCACTATATAAGGATTTCTATATGTTGAATTTTGTCAAACACTTAGGTTGTAGGTTTCTTCTCACTGATAAAACCTTCTATTTACTGTTGTGATAATTGTTAAGTTTTTCTTATTTACAGAGCATTAGGTTACTGTTGTGATAATTGTTAAGTTTTCCTTATTTACAGAGCATTAGGATAAAAGAGCATAAGATATTTATCCTGAGAAAACCCCACATGGGGGAAAAACCCAACAACTTTTCTTAGATAGATTCCATTCACAAAGAAAGTCCAAACAGATAAAACCTAGCACAAAGGCTAGCTCAACCAAAAATACCACCACAGATGCAGCAACAACACTACACCAAGATAGTGCACCTCCTCAAGGAGTAGTGCACAAGAGAGAGATACCAAAAGATTGAACAAGAAGAAACTTAGTCATTGTAGAAACTGCGTCACTTCCTCCAAACTTGCGCCTTGCTTCTATGTAGCTGGGAGAGTGTGAGTGAGTGAACAAATGAGCTAGGGTGCCTTCTTATTTATAGTCTTCATGTCCTTCTGGCTGGGCCGACTTCTCTTCTGGAAAGTTGTATTTTCATTATACTTTATTCTTCTAGGCCAAATTATCTTCTAGGGTATTTCAACATATGTCCCATGGATCTCTTGCTTCCAGAATCTTCTCCACATCTAAGAAAGGTCATCTAGGAGGGAAATATCCTCCTGCAGCTACCAAAACATCAATACTCCCTCTTAGCTAGGGAGGCATCTTTCACGATGTCTTCATCTAGTAGTCCACTAACTACTCTGCAATCAACTGGTAGCACATAATTGCCACAATTCCATTGGTAGCTCGAATCGTCTGTCACGGTCTCTGCAATCAAGTAGCACACAACTACTCCCAATGTGAACTAGTATTTTCCATGGCAATCGGCTAGTAGCGCACAACTACTACAATGCCATATAGTAGAACATGATTATGTTGATCCATAGTAGTACATGACTATTATCCAGTGGTACACAACCACTCCAAGTGGCACACAACTACTATCCAGAGACACAATGTCTCTCTCCTGCGATAAACCACAATCCAACAGTCTCTATGATTATGCATCAATAAGCTAGTGGCACGCAACCACTACAATATGACCTCATCCATAATCATAGTCTTCCACCTCCATGATTATGCAACAATCATCTAGTAGAACACAACTACTACAATATGCCCTCAACCATAGTGAGGATCTATATGACTATGCAACAATCAACTAGTAGTACAAAACTACTACAATATGCCCTCATCCATAGTCATACCTATGATTATGCAATAATCAACTAGTAACACACAATTACTACAATATTCCTAATCATAGTCGATGTCTCTATAACTATGCAACAATCAACTAGTAGCACACATCTACTACAATATGCCATCAGCCATAGTTATAGTCTCATACAATAGCATGACGCTACTCCCATAGTCCCCATGACTATGCATGTGATGTTTCTTCTCTCATCATGTTCGATAATGCATTACCCCCCCAGTCACAAGACTAATCTAGGGAACCCTTGGCCATAGGGGTTAGCTGACATGAGAAGAAACAACACACCTACCTCTCAATGAGAGTGGACATTTTGCACCTCGAGTCTTTATGCTCCTAGTCAAATCAACATGACTAATAGAAGAAATACTATGCTTGGGCCATTCACCACTAGCCAAATCGACATGGCTAATATTGTGAGTGAATGTATCATTCTCCCTTGGTCAAATCAACATGACCAATCTGGGATAATGTCTTCCCGATGCTACTCATCTATGGATGCGTATTGGAGCTTCACAACTCCCTTATACATTGTGTCTCGACTGAAGTCCTACAAGAAAATTTTGAAGCCACACTCCTTCAGAACTTGCAATATTGGCTACTATATACTCTGCCTCTGTTGTAGTGAGTTCCACTGGTGTCTTCTTCTTGCTCAACCATGAAATCACACTGATCCAAAAATGAAGTAACATCCGAAAGTACTCTTCTGATCTGCTACATTCCCTGCCCAGTCAGATTCTGTATATCCCTGCAACTTCACATCTCCATCTGAGGCATGTCTCAAACCATATCTAATTGTACCTGTTGGGTATGTGTTATATTCTTTGCATGAGTAGTAGTGTATGAGCGTTGTGATGGGCGTGTAGGGGGGTGAATGCCCCTGAGAAAAAAATGTATGCCTCGGCAAACGTGTCACATATTTAGGTGGTTTTTCGGCACATGGTTTCTTTGCCAATGGTTTTCTATTTCCGGTTAAGGAATTAGGGTTGTTGACTAATTTAGGTCATTGGGTTAGGGTTTTGGATGCCACTAGCTCCTATATGTATATTGTATTGTAAACAATGTCACACAATGAAAATATAGAATATGTTGGTTTTCCCGGTTTGGGTTTCCAGGGGAAAAATCTCTGTGTAATGTTTGTATTTTCCATTGTATCTTTTTTGTTCTTTTACTGAATATTTGTTTGCAGTAAATATTGTACAAGGTTAAAATATACAGTACCATGTATGTTTCTCAACAAATGTTTTGTTGTCAACCAATGTACATGTCTCAAAATCAAGGTAAAAGTTCCACATCCCAGTCCTTCTGATTGGCTTCCTTCATTGAAACAAGGTAATCCTCCTAGGAGGTATCATATCTCCTCAAAGTCTCTGAAGTTTTTGATCTAGCCTCCTATCTGTCAGTCTTGGAGGACGTCTCTCCCATCTGAATCTGAATCTAAATATAAATAGGAATACTTTATGAATTAAAGTCTCTAAGCAACTGAATCTCTCTGAGATCAGGCTCACTTTGAGTCTGCATGCTCCCTCTAAAGCTCAACTCCCTCTGAAGCTATATGTTATGAACATAAATATACACATACCATAGATATTCATAACATAATAATTAATAAATAATAATTATTAATAATGAAAGGTCGTGTCTCAAAGGACATGACTATTGGTAAAGGGCACCCCTGTGTGGGTATATAAGCAGGCCCTCATTCTCAATTGTAATCATCTATTTATCTATCTTATATCTTATTATTCATTTATTGTTTACAGTCCTATATGGATTACTTTGTTATATTCCAAGTATTTTGGATAATTCTTGTGTGAGCGAACTTTGTTCGTCTCATTTGGTATCAGAGCTGCATTTTTCTGATCCTGGCCTTTGGCCACCCTCTTTATCAGATCTTGTCTGATCTAGCTTTTAGCCAAACCTATCGTTTCAGATTTTCTCGAAGAAATCTGGTCTTTGACCACCAACAAGGCCTTTGGCCAAGAAAAAATCAAATTCTAATAAATAAAAAAATAAGAAAAATAAGAAGAAAAAAAAGCATAAGTACATAGAATATATATATATATATATATATATATATATATATATATATATATATA
>JASDQU010737400.1:76597-117719 GCA_032191745.1 Picea mariana
AATGGATAAAGATATACATTCAAAATATTGTTTAAAAAAAAAGAGGATCAAGTTTTCTTGAGGTCATTTAAAGTTTTGTGTGGTGGAAGAGTCTGTTTTTCTTGTGATGATATATATATTAAAAAAAAACAATTTTTCATTTGGAGAGAGTTTGTGTGTAGAATTAATAGCAAAGGTGACAAATGTTAAATTCGAGAATGAAAAATTTAATGGTAAAAATAATTTCGAATTGTGGAAACTTAAAATGCGAGATTTATTAGTACAAAAAGGGTTGTATAAGGTGTTAAATGACAAGAGGAAAAAACTTGCATCTATGACCGATGAAGAGTGGGAAGACCTAGATGCTAGATCCCTTAGCACAATTCGGTTATGTCTTGTTGTTGATGTCTTGTTTAACATTATTGGAGAAGAAACGACAACAAACTTATGGAATAAGATGAAAATCCTTAATATGACAAAGTCTTTGACAAATCATATTTACTTGAAGGGGCACTTATACAGTTTTAAAATGAGAGAAAGTATGAAAATAACAGATCATTTGAATCTGTTTAATACTCTTATATGTCAATTGAATAGTATGAATGTTAAACTCGATGACGAGAATAAGGAAGTTACATTGTTATGTTTTGTAATGTCTCTTTCTAGGTGATCTCTCTAGGAGGATGACTTAGTAGCCTATTTTCTTCTCGTAGGCTATAATTGATAAAAAGGGAATTAACGAATTAATTATTTAATTCATTTGAAGGAGAAAGTAACATTATAAAGTGACATTGAGTAATTAAATGAAAAATGTGTGATAAAGTGACTTTATAAGGGATATTAAATGTAAATTAAAAAGTCACTTTTATAATTCTTAATGGAGAGAAAAAAAAAAAGGTTAAAAGGGTATATAAGAGAGATAGGGGCACATTTCTCTCATTATTGATTATTTTTACTAAATTGACTTGGATGAAGGTCTTGTGGCTTTTTGGGGTTTTGCAATAAAACCCTTGTTGAGAATTCGTTTCAGTGGTGAAATATTACACCCTAGCTGATTGGTAGGAGGAAAGATTCCTCACAGGATTTTATCGTGGCAGAAAAGTTTTTAGTCTAGCAGCAGTTCGCGTGGCTTGAGAAGGACTCACTCATTGTGTGCAGGGCATATTTTCTTGTGGAGGTTGAATTTCTCTTTTAGCAACATAATTTCCTTTGATGGAGGGAGGGGGCAGGGGGGGTGGGTGAGTTCTTATTGTGCAAGCCAAATATTTTGGGAGGGGGTTGCATTCTTCTGTATGGGGGCCGAGTTCTTCTTTGGAGGTTGTATTCTCTTGGGAGGGCAGCATTCTTCTTGGTGTAGAGGTTGTATTCATTGCTCGGAGGCCATGGAGGCCCTATTCATCTTGTGGAAGAGTGTATTCTTCTTGAGAGAGGCCGATATGAACCTAAACAACTGCCAAACATATGTAATAGGGTAGATCATAATAAAATCATATCGGATCTATTGTGTTTATTTACTGTTGTGGTTATTTAATGGGGTTATTGTCATTTTTTAATCCTTTCTTTTTATATTAAATGAAATAAAGACTCTTTGGCATCAAACCCTTGTTTATTCATTGCAAAACTACATTAAGAAAACAAATCAACAAAGACATAGATATAACAATAGCAACACGGAGTTTTTACAGTGGGGTTTGAGCATGCCGACAAAATGTTTGATAAAAGTCATAAACCAACAATAAACTTAAAACAAAAAAACAACCAGTGAAGGAGTTATTTCAGGGGTACCAGAGCACTACAATGAACTGTTTGATGAAACACCTGAACCAATTAATCATTAAACATAACAACATCAACAAAAATCATATCAGCAATCGAAGGGGAATTTTACAGTGGTATCAGAGCTGGTATTTCTGCAAGCCTATGAGTGCATGCTTTAATGTTCTCGGGGGATAGGATTACATTACATACAATAGACGAAGAGGTGTTGGTAACGTATTTCATTCAGATTCAGAGTCAGAAGCAAAGGGAAGCATGGGGGACATAAATGAACAACCAGAGAACAACATTATGAATATTCTGAATGACTTGGAAAGGGGACCGAATGAGTGGTAAGGGGACAAAATGACATGGTAAAGGGAAAGCAATAGTTGGTTGAAATTCTCACCCATCTTGTGAATAATAATTAGGGGAACCAAAACAATGTAGGCAATAATGGTTCAGGAAAGACTAATTGAAACCATGGTAACAATGGGAACCACACTAAAGGGATCAACACTCATGTACCTACACAGAATTGCATTGGGACCACTAGTAGAGTGACTCCTAGACCTCATATGCCTCAATTATTGGAAGGACATCAAGTTGAAAATCAAGGGAAACAAGGACAAGGGGAAGACTTTACAAATTATTTGAGGGAGTATCAGACTCTTGGTGATGAGTTTCAGGAAGACATGTCTTTGTAGTATTTTTGCACCATCAAATATAGGAATAGGCCAAGGAATTACAAAAGGGGTTGACATAATGGAAGGTTGGGAAATTATCCATCCCTTAATTTGATGGCTCTAGCAAGTGCACTACCAGAGCTTGGGTTTAGAACTTGGACACATACTTCCAACTCAACCCCATGATGGAGACATAAGCAATCAAGTATGCTACTTTGCATTTGGATGGAGAGGCCCATGAATGGCGGTACCATGGGCTAGTTATGTTAGGGCATGCCAATATTACATTATACTTGGACTTCACATAGAGGCTCATGGACTGATTTGACTAGAAGGACCCAGAGTTTCACTTTAGGGAGTTGGCTCAGCTTAGGCATAGTGGGACACCATATGCTTATATTTCATAGTTCCATAGGATTGCAGTCATGGTGACAGATGTGTCGAAACATAGGTTGATTATGATTTTCATTGAGGGACTTTTTGAACCCTAGTGTGGTTGGGTTAAGGCCTTCAAACCATCTTCTCTATAGGATGTTATCATCAAGATGTGAGACATGGAGGATGCAGTACCCAAGAAATATTTTTCTTCCAAACCTTTCCTTCTTTAGAAAAACAAAGACACGAATTCCTTTCAGAAGGAATGGTCTGAGAAAGAAATAATGGATGAGGAGACACAAAGAGAATTAAGAAGGAAGAAACTATGTTTCAGTTGCAAGGAACCTTGGGAACTGGGTCACAGGTGCATGGGAAAGGGTAAGGTGCATTATATAGAGGTACTTTCAGATAGTGATGGGGAAGAGGAGGCAGGACGAGCTCAGGGAAACGAGCATAGCAGTTTAGATGATGAGAAACGACGTGTGGAGGATAAGGATGTTGAGAAGCCATGTTTGGAGGCACTATTTCCACTCTTTTAGGTGTTCCTAAATTTCACACTTTCAGAATCCATGGAGTATTATAGGGACAACATGCCAATGTCTTGGTCGACGGTGGGGAAACCCAAAATTTCATTAACTCACCTTTGGTGGCCAGGAGAGGCATTCCTACAGAAGACTTTGAGGGGTTTAGTGTTGTGGTAGTTGATGGGTATAGTATGACTTGTACACAAAGGGTTTCGTGATTGGACATGACATTGGAAAACGACACCTTGAAAAATGAATTCTATGTAGTTAAGTTGGCAGACACAAATGTAGTCTTGGGTTTTTCAGTGGATTTAGGCTTTGAGAAAACATTATATCAACTACCAAGCCATGGAATTGGAGTTTAGAGTGGTGGATGGTAAGAAGGTGGTTTTGAGGGGCATGTCCAATGGTGCTCCTAGGATTATTTCATACAAGTGGATGGAGGGAATTTTCAGGTATGGAGATGTAGCTTATGCAATACAATGTTTGATTACTACTCAAAAACCTTCAAACAAAAGCCAACAATATCATGTAGGCATCTAGTCATTGTTGATCAAATATGGCTCGGTTTTTGGAGAGATACCTCTAGGGAGATCTCCTCACAAAGGTTTTGAGCACACCATTGAGCTAGAAGAACAGGCCAAATCTATGATCACCACTCCATACAAGCACCCAAAAGAGTTTAAGGATGAGATAGAAAAGGTGATAAAGGAGTTGTTGCAGCTGGGACATATCAGGCCTAGCTCCAATTGTTAAGCCCTAAATAGTGGCACATCACCCCTTAATTGGAAAATATTACATTAGTATTTTTATTTTATTTATGTCGGCTTGGTTCCATTAGTTGTAATTGTACCTCCTAGTCTCCTATATATACCAAGGTGACCTTTTCATTTGGAATCATCTTGTATTTGTAAATTTATGTGGTGTATAAGGAGGTTTCCCCCTCGAAGAGGCTTATTATCTGAAATTGTCTCTTTGTCAAGGCGTCGAGTACTTATTCTGAGGTTTTTTAGGCTATTTTGATATTTGATTCTTAACATTTGGTATCATAGCTCAAGGTCTTGGGGTTTCGTTGATGCATTTGAGACACCTTGGAATTTTTGCTATAATTGTTTTCCATGAAATTTTAGAAGGAACCCCTTGGAGGATATTTAACAAATGGATCAAGGTACGTGGGGTTCAAATTTAAGCTTCAAAGGCCTTATACTTTCGAAGATATAGCCTGTGCAAGATAGGGTTTTGGAATCATCCTAGATTTAGTCATCGCGAAATTTTCACTATAATCTTTTTCTGTGATGTTTCAAACGTTGAAACCCAAAGTCTATTCATAGAAATTATCAAGGTATATGTGATAAAAATTTCAGCTTCTGGGTCATCCTACTTTTGTAGATACACCATGTGTAAGATAGGGTAGTTGACTAGTCATATTAACTAGTATCAAACAAGTGTTCCGGGTAAAGTAGTAATATCTTCTTCAGTGAGTATCCAAATTAAGTGAGACCGGCTGCATTGGACATTGGACATTCTGTAGTATTTCTAGTGAAAGTTTCAGAATCAAATATCAGATATTGTGCTCTTGGCACGCTTTACAAGTACGCTCTCCTGGAAGGGACAAAAATCAAAAAGGTGTAGGGAAGTTACCATAACTTCCACTTGGCACATCCAATTTTGATCAGACTAGTGGCATTGCAGAGAAGACGTATCATAGAACTGCTTAACGAAATTTTTAGACCCATAAGGGCCTAAATTTTGGAGATACAAGAAAAGAAATATCGTCTAGCTGAACCACCTCGAAATCAAGGTTTAAAAGTGATACTTGGCCAATATGCCACCAAAAAAGGAAACTTCTACACAAAATAAGCCTTCAGACAATCCTACTTGAGCTCTTGATGAAGGTGAAGAAATGCACAGGGACATAAATGATTTACAAAATAAGAAAGTAACAAAAGATGAACTACAAGGGATGATGGATTCAACTGAAGCTAAGTTGGAAGCAATAATGGATACGAAGATGGATGGTTTAAAAAGGGAGATCATGGAAGGATTGAAAAATTTACTAATAAAGAGGCCACCTGAAAGTGAAAATGTATCCCATGAAATTCATGACGAGGACACAAGGAAGATGAATAAAGACTGGAGAAACTCTAATTTTGGGTTGAAGACCAACCACTTTCCTAAGATCAATATGTGGAATTTTTATGGCAAGGATCCAATCACGTGGATACTTCAGATGGAGTAGCTCTTTGATCTACATGATGTGCCACAGACACAAAAGGTACAAATTGCTTCTTTATATTTAGAACCCAGTCAATTTGTGTGGTATCGATGGATTTGTTCTCGCAAATCACTTGTCACTTGGACAATTTAACGGAAGAAATGATATCACACTATGAGGATACAAGGAGAAATACCTTATTTATCCAATTGATAAATCTCAAGCAAAAGGGTTCAGTTGCGGAGCACATTGAGAACTTCCAAAGATTGAATATAAAGGTAACAAATATTCCAGATGAGCACTTGATTGATGTATTCAGAGGAACTTCAAAGGATAACATTCAAAACAAGGCTCTCCTTTGGGAACCTAAATCATTGGAGAATGCGTTCAGGGTGGCGAGAAATGTTGAAAGTAAAAATATGGCTATGGCTACTAGAAGGACCACTCCTAACATCTATCGAGAGAATAATGTTCCTTCTTCTAAAACACCTCAACCTACAAGGTTGACACCTCAACAATTGGAGGAAAGAAAAGAAAAAGGTTTATGTTTTAATTGTGACAGCAAGTACAATAAGGAACATAAGTGTGGTGATAAGAAATTATTCTACATAGATTGTGAAGAGGAAGAAGAACAAGAACCATCTCAAGATGAAAACATAGAGGAGATTTCTTCTGAAGAGTTGATTCCCACGATATCATGTAATGCATTGGCTGAAATTAACACTCCTCAAACCCTCAAGATTGAAGGATACATCAAAAGGAAAAAGGTAATAGTCCTAATTGATTCAAGTAGTGCTCATAATTTCATTCACTATAAATTTTATCCAAAGCTCTCAATTGCTTTATATATCCAGCGCCAAAGTTTCAAGTAATGATTGCAAATGGAGGAACTATCAATTTCTATGGAAAAATCCATAAGATAAATATTACTATGGGGGGATGTGTAATGAATATTCCAATGATTGCTATACCCATGGGTGGTGTTGATGTCGTACTAGGAGTCCAATGGTTACAATCATTGGGAACCATGGATTTTAATTTTCAAGAACTTTTCATGAAATTTTCATTGGAAGGAAAGGAAATTGAGTTAAGGGGTATCACAAGGAAACCCAGTAAGGTGATAAGATTTAATGGCATGGAAAAATTATTTAAAAAGGGGCATCATGGTGTAATTGTACAACTATGATCACTAGATGTTCAAACATCTAAGCCATCTATTCCTCTAGATCTCCAAGGGATCATTGATAAACATTCCAAAGTATTTGAAGATATTCCCATATGTCTTCCACCCACTCGAAATCATGATCATGTTATTCACCTAATTCTTGGGAGTGTTCCTCCTAACATCAGGCCTTATAGATACCCTTATGCCCAGAAGGGTAAAATTGTGTGTATAGTTGAAGAAATGTTAGAAGTTGACATTATTAGAGCTAGCCAAAGCTCTTACTCTGCACCAGTATGTCTCTAGATTATATAGAGCTCGAGAAGATCATTATTAAAGATAAGTTTCCCATTCCCATCATTGATGAATTGTTAGATGAACTACATGGAGAAATATACTTCACAAAGTTGGATCTTCATTCAGGGTATCATCAAATTAGAATGAAGAAAGCAGATATCCCAAAATCAACATTCTGAACTCATGAAGACCATTATGAATTTAAAGGTCATGCATTTTGGCCTTACAAATGCACCTTCCACATTCCAAAGGTTGATGAATTCCATTTTCAATCCCTTCCTTCGAAAATTTGTATTAGTATTTTTTGATGATATACTAATCTATAGTAAGTCTTGGGAGGATCATGTTCGACATGTTGACAAGGTGCTACAACTACTAAAGGAGAAACAACTATATGCCAAACCATCCAAATGTTTCTTTGGGGTGAAGGAGGTAGAGTATTTGGTTCATATTTTATCTCATGAAGGTGTCAAGGTATACCCTAACAAGATTAAGGTCATGATGGACTGGACGATTCCCAAAACATTGAAGAATCTTAGATGATTTTTAGGTTTGACAGGTTACTACCGCAAGTTTGTTCGGAACTATGGAAGAATAAAAACACCTTTAACGACATTAACTAAGAAGGATGCATTTTCATGGACTCCAGAGGAAAATAAATCTTTTGAATAACTTAAAGAGGCAATGTGCAAAGATCTTGTCTTGACCACACCAGAATTCATGAAAACCTTTATTGTGGAATGTGATGCCTCAGGAAATGGAATTGATGTTGTTCTAATAGAAGAAGGAAGGCCCTTTTATTTTGAAAGTCGGTCACTCAAGGGAAAGGACTTACAAAAACCCATTTATTAGAAGGAAATTATGGAAATACTACATGCATTGAAGAAATGGTGCCCTTACCTAATAGGTAGGCAATTCAAGGTCAAAACATATCATGATAGTCTTAAATATTTCTTGGAACAAATAATATATTCAAAATACCAACAATTATGGGTTACCAAGATGTTGGGTTATTATTTTGAAATCATCTACAAAAAAGGGAAGGAAAATGTTGTGGCAGATGCACTTTCAAGAAAGGATGCAAATGTTTAGGCCTTTCTCTGTGCTATCATGATCATCCAACCCGATTGGATAATAAAAGAGAGGGATGAATGGAAGAATGATGAAAACGTGTGGACTCTAATTCAAATGTTGCAATAGGATTCAAATGCATCAGATACATTTACATGGAAAAATCATTCACTATGGTACAAAGACCGCTTATATTTATGTAAGAAATCCCAACTCAAACAAAAGGTATTCTTGGAATTGCACACCTCTTCGGTAGGAGGGAACTCATGATTTTTGAAAACCTACCATAGGGTCAAGAAGGATTTGTTTTTGGATGGCCTTAAAACTGATGTTCAAAGGTTTGTTGCAGAATGTTTGGTTTGCCAAAAAAATAAGGTGGAAACAATTAATACCCCAGGTCTTTTACAACCATTAGCCATCCCAAGTCAACACTGGGAGGAGGTTTCCATGGATTTCATCATAGTGTTGTCGAAGTCTGAAGGAAAGAGTATCATCCTAGTGATTGTTGATAGACTGACCAAGTACGCACACTTTTGTGCACTCCCTCATCCTTTCAAAGCCAATACAGTTGCCACTGCATTCATGGAGACAATTCAAAAGCTACATGGAAGCCCAAAGAAAGATGATTGTAAGTGACAGAGATCCCATCTTCACTGGACATTTTTGGACAAAATTATTTTCTTGTTTGGGTACTCAATTGGCTCATAGCTCATCTTATCATCCTCAATCTGATGGAAAAATCGAGATAGTGAACAAATGTCTTGAAGGCTACTTTCATTGCTTTGTCTCTGATAAACAAACACAATGGTTCAAGTGGTTACCCTTGGAAGAATGGTGGTATAACACTTCCTTTCGTAGTGCAACACAAATGAAACCATTTATGGCACTGTATGGATATCACCCACCTTCCATCACTTCTTCTCTAAAAGAAAAATCTAAGGTTCAAGCAGTGGAAGATCACATCGAGCATCAACAACAAGTTCTCCAACTCTTAAAGGACAACCTGACCATGGCACAAAATCTCATGAAACAACAAGCAAATCAACATCGTAGTGAAAGAAGTTTTGAAGTAGGGGATTGGGTATTTTTAAGACTACAACCATACAAACAGATGCCCTTCAAGCAAGCTAAGAAGGATAATAAATTATCACCAAAGTACTATGGCCCTTATAATGCATTACAAAATATTGGTACTATGGCATATAAATTCGAGTTGCTTGCATCTTCGCGAGTACACTCAGTTTTCCATGTTTCATGCTTAAAGAAGGTTATAGGTGACAAGATCCCAATTCAAACAATAAAAATCATATCGGAGCCTAAAGCTATCACTAACACAAGAATTCGCCAATTGAGGAATAGATCCATTTCAGAGTATCTCATTAAGTGGAGGAAACTACCTACTGAAGATTCCACTTGGGAAGATGAGTCTTTTATTTAGAAGCATCTAGAATTACTCAAGTGTTGTAGACAACACTTGTCTGAGGGGGAGGGTCATGTTAAGCCCTAAATAGTGGCACATTACCCCTTAATTGGGGCATATTAAATTAGTATTGTTATTTTATTTATGTCAGCTTGGGTCCATTAGTTATAATTGTACTTTCTAGTCTCCCATATATACCAAGGAGACATTTTCATTTGGAATCATATTGTATTTGTAAATTTATGTGGTGTATAAGGAGGTCTCCCCCTCGAAGAGGCTTATGATCTTGAAACTCTCTCTTTGTCAAGGCATTGAGTACTTATTCTGAGGTTTTTTAGGCTATTTTGATATTTGGTTCTTAACACCAGCCCACTCGCTTCATCAATGGTCTTGGTTAAGAAAAATGATGGTACTATGAAGATGTGCATTGATTATCGGGCCTTGAATAAGAATACCATTAAAAACATGTATCATGTTCCCAGGATCGATGAGTTTTTGGATGAGTTGCATGGGGCAATATACTTTTTGAAGATTGATCTTCGATCAGGCTATCATCAGATCAAGGTCAGGGAGAAAGATGTAAACAAGACTGATTTCAGGTGTCATTATGGGCACTATGAGTTTTTTTTCATGCCATTTGGGTTGACTAACACACCTTCCACTTTTTAGTCATGCATGAACCACATCTTCAACAAGTAGTTGCGGAAGTTCCTATTGGTGTTCTTTGATGACCTCCTTATTTACAACAAGACATGGGAGGACCACTTGAGACCTTTGGAGGATATATTGGGAATTATGGGGGAGCATTCATTGTATGCCAACGCGTCAAAGTGTGAGTTCGGCATGAAAAATATTCTCTACTTGGGCCATGTGATCAATGCAGGGTGTGCAGGTATATCAGGAGAAGATCCATGCCATATTGTATTGGCCCACACCTAGTTCCCCTACAGAGTTGCAAGGATTATTTGGATTATGCAGCTACTATATGATTTTTTTTAATGTATTTTCACAGTTGGGTGCACCATTGACATATCTTACGAAGAAAGGGGCATTCAGGTGGACAAAGGAGTCTCAGTAGGCATTTGACATGCTCAAGGAGGTGATGAGCACTTGTCCAATAATGGTGCTTCACAATTTCACTCAACCCTTTGTACTTGAGTGTGATGTACCTGTTATATAGAGTCATTTGTTTTCTTATAGAGTCATGTTCCTCTTGAGTTCCCAAAGCTAGTGAGAAACATGCTATGATACCATTGTAATGTTCTCAAGTGAGTTTGCTTGGAACATTTGAAGTTTTTTGTTTTCTGGTTTTGGTATTTTGTCAAACAGTTTGCGATTTATCTTCTAGAATTTGCACTAGGGTTTATTCTTATAGTTTTACAAAAAATAATTGATTTATATGAAGAAGCAACAATTAAACAACAAGATACAAAGAGAGTAACGAAAGGAAATGGCCACAATACTTCAGATATGTATTTTATTTAAATATATAAGTTGACCTCCATATAAGAGATGAATAGATTTGGAATAGATACAAAAGAATAATAGTTGTGGCTGATAGCACCTCCAATATACCATAGACAGAAGAGATATAGTCTTCCTTGATCCTTCAATAGATGCATGCAGAACATATACAGAATCCAACTGTTGAGTTTCCTAGTTGAGTTGCTCCCCTCTCTGGTTGAGAACTCCCAAAGAAATTCGGCCACTCTGAATCTATCCTCCAAACTAGGAGAAATGGATATAAATCTATGGATTTGATGAAGACTAAATAATATGAGAAGAAACCCCAACTATAGATGATAAATATGACCCCAAACCACAAGATCTCTCATCACAAATGTTCCCTCCTTCAGTAAATTCACCCGGGTACAATAATAAATAAATATGCAGAGAAAACTCTTCCAAACTGATGCGAAAAGACACCCCGGTGATGACAAAGACATCTCACGTGACATCTCCTCCATATATAGTCTCCTAAATCCCCAACGATCTCTTCTTTCATGGACATTGTGCCCTAGCTTTGCAGAAAGACCCCAAACTTGCGCTTTGATTCCACAATCTGCTTCTAAATCTGATCTGAAACTGAACTAGAATGTTGAGGGTGGGATATTTCACCACCTTGGCCAAGCTTGGATCAGGAAAGGTATAATATGTCACCACTGTGTTGATTTGTATGGTTTATTTAGTCAAAACCCTCAAAACCCCAAGTACCTTGAGTTTTCTAGCCAAGAAGCCAGACATCAAAATATCAATCAACATAATGAAAGAATAGAAGCCCCTATCTCCCTTTTATACCCCCTTTCACCTTTATTCCATTCAAGTGAATTTTAATTCATCTTTAATATTTCTTATTAAAATCACTTTATTAATTTAATGACCCTTTTTACTCCAAAAAGTGATTAATTTTCCCTTATAGCTTCTCCTACCATTGGAATTCACTTTTAATCATCCTATCCTGTAGATATTTGCATTCTGGTTCCAAAGAGATATTACATTAAGGTTTTCCTCCAAGAAACAAGCTCCAAACAACACCTTCAATGTAATTAATTAAAATATTCTCAAAAGTAACCCAAAATTACGGAAATCATCGGAATGCAAAGGAAACCAAGGACAAGTTGTGCGGAATGGATCCTGATGATGAAATATGATGAATAATGTAAGTCAGGCCCCATAAGACTCCTCAAAAATTCTTGCGCTCACTATCACCCCCATTTGACTACAACGGTAGGAATCTCAAACTACAACATAAGGGAATCCAAAAATGGGGACATTACAATCCTCCTTGCTCGAATACTGCTTTTTCTCAAGCAATAGTTGAATCAAACTGTGTATGATCCCAAGGTCACATATCCACCTATGTTGCATGAATTATTCTCCCCTCAAAACATGGTCCCTCAAATTACTTGCCACACATGCCCCTAGAATGCTTCTGATGAGTAGAACAATCATGTGCAGTAGGTCCTTAGTCAACTCCTTAGGAAACCGATCTAATTTGATCTCAACTCCATCAACCCCTGAATTTCCAATCACTCTAATCCTTGTATCCCAAACCAAGATGTGAACTGCGTGCCCTATAAAGTATAGACCTGTAGGATATCAACACAAAGTCTCCTAAAGATATCCAATCAATAGAGCAAGTAAATACAATATCCATCCCTCAAGGAATCTCTCACCTGGACCAATCTCCAAACTACCACCTCCAATAGTATCTTAATCTCTTGCTAACCAAGAAGATGATATATCCATGTACCTGATCCTCAACCAAGGAGACCCATCCTAACACATAGTGTCCTCATCTCCATCTATGCTCAAATCCCCCCAACAATGGAAGGAATCAATCATGAGTGTCCCAAAAACTCCCATGCACTCTGGAAGTGCACCAAAACCTTCATCAAATATTTCTGATTGTGCCATACCACATATCTTAGTTCCTGGTGAACTGTAAACCTCCAGTCAAAGTGTATTGATAGCTATGATGTCTTGTCCATGATCACTAAAATAGGCCTCCCTACCAATAATCCGGATTATTTTCGAAATGAAATGAAAGAAAATATATTACAATGAAATACACATAAAAATTTCCAGAAAAAGAAAAATACAACAATACATGATTTTTGTTATTGAAAGAAATGTACAGAGATTGTAAAAATATAGTGTGCAAGACTTGCTAGAATGGTGGCAGCTTTATCTCTGAGAAGATATGTGATGACTATGCTCATTACAATGAGGCTCTGAAGACCTTTTTATGATAAACATGAATGCCAAAACCCTAGACATCCGAAAACCTAACACTCAGAGATGAAGCGCCAAAATTCATGTGGGCCCTGTTGGGGTAAGTTAGTACATTAACTTCCCAGGGTCGTAACTTTTTCATATGATCTTCGTTTTAGGTGTGTGATAGCCCATTGAAAAGGTCTTTTTGAGAATTACGCATTATGCTATCAAACTTTGACTGTATCTACAATTTGACTATGGAAAGCCAAGAAAACATTGTTTAGAGCCCCAAAATAGCCCTGGAAGTACATAAAGATGTACTGACATGAAAACTTCCAAAATAAGCTAGTTGGATTAGGTGGGAGGCCACCAATATCCACCTGGATTCTTTGTAGGGATTCAGGATAGCCCTGTAAGTGAAGAACCCACAATTACAAAGAAATTTCCCCATTACAGAGAAACGTGTTGAACTGAAAACTATCCAGATGAGCCCGTTGGAATTTGGAACAGGTGGGTGGCCACCAATATCCACCTAGATCAATCCTACCCCCTTAGAAAGAAATGATATCCATTGCATTGAGTTCCCGAGGAAGAGGGGAAAGAATTTTTTGAATTTGAATCTTGGTGAGTTGCGTGCCTTGTTGGAGAAGTTGCGCTACTTGTCTGTGGAAGACTGTCACGAACCTGCTATTGGCGGGGTTGAATCTATTCCACCAACATGTTGTCTATGGGCTTGATGGGGCATTGTGTAGGCACCATCTTAGGTGAATAAACAATATATGCAATATGCTTCTTCTAGATAGAAGGTGTTGAGGCTGCAGTTGTTGCAGTGGTCTTCTGTGCATCCTTTGAATAGACTGTGAAGAGGATGAATTTTGTAGTATGATAGATTACAATGCAGCACTGTTTTGGTGGAACAATAGTCAGATCTACCTCTGGTATCCTGTAGAGATGATCCACCAGAGTAATAATGACACTACAGGGTCGAGACTCATAAAAAGAATGACGTTTCCACATATATGGTTGTCCCAAAAAAACATCATAGACATCAAGGGGGGAAACATCACACACTACCTCATCCTTGAAAGGATGGATGCCATATGACAAGCGACATTGATGGCTGACACATATATCTCATCCCTGGTGAAGCCACCTGATGTTGTATGGCTGCGAGTATGGTTTTGTCGACAACCCCAACTATTTGAAGACCTCAGCTGAGATGAGGTTCTTCTAGATGTCACTATCAACAATGAAATGCAATGAGGTCCCCTTCACCCACATATTTGAATGGAAGAGGTGCTCCCCCTCTTCAGGATCTACTAGTTCTTCTAGTTGAATTGTTGTGGTCATGACAGTAGCAATGGGGTCTGCATCGATGATCTGTTTGTTTTCAATATTTTATGGATCAGATTTTGAATCAGGGTTCGACTCCTTGTCTTTGACCTTGGCCACCAATGATTGTTTTGATTGACATTCATTGGTGTTGCGCTAGGGGATTTTGTGGAAGTCACACCACTTCCCAATGTCATTCTTCATATTTCCTTTACCCTTATTTTCCAGTGTCTTGGAATGGTTGTTTGGAGGCAGTTGGTTAGGGATGTCTTTACCATGCTTTGGTTGTTGCAGATTTGCAGACCCGAACTCCCATTTGTTCTAATGCCTAAATTTCTGCTCGATTTTGACAACATATCGATAGGTAGCTCCCAATGATGAGATGCTTAGGAAATCTATTTCGGTTTGGATGTACCTATGCAAAGCCCCATGGTATTCTAGAACCAGATGCTACTCAGATTCTTTGATACCTAGCTTGGTGCGCAAGGTATATAAAGTATTTGTGAACTTCAACACTTTTTGTCTCTTCTCTTTCCACAGTGTGGTCCATCTCATGTACCGGTCTTCATAGTTATCAACAAGTAGTATTGTTCCTTGACCGCATCCACAAAAAAATACCAAGTGGGATTGGACCCATATATTCCAGATTTATTTGTGGAAATTTGCTCCCAGTAAGTTTCCCACTAATGTTTGGCATGGGGGAGAGCCTCGAGGAGTGCGAAGGTGATCTTTTCCCTGTCGGAAAAATTGTGAACAGAGAAATAACCTTCTAGCAGATTCAACCATTTTTTTAAGGCAACCACATATATCTGACCTTCAAATACGGGAATATCAAAATTAACTTGTACCTTGAAGGGAGAGTTTCCCCCAAAGTGGCTTCCTGAAGAAGATGCACTTGTTGCTATCGACAAGCATTGAAGGATGTGGGAAAAATTCTCCATTATTTTGTCCCCCTGTCGCGCGAGAGCTTGCTCAAGCAACATGTTAATAGAATCTTATGCTCCGACATTTTTATTTTCTACCACCATAGAGGGTTTCTTGGGCATGCGAGAGTGATTTTCCTCAAGAGAGACAAGCTCGAGACCCAACTTTCTATACTTGGATCTCGTCGGGGACATGCATTGAAAAATGATCAAGAGCAACCTGCTCTGATACCATTGATCTGGATTATTTTTGGAACAAAATGAAAGAAGAGATATTATAATGAAATACACATAAAAATGACCAGAAACAAAGAAGTACAACAATACATGATTTATATTAATGAAAGAAAAGTACAGAGACTGGAAAAATATACAGTTCAAGACTCGCTAGAATGGTGGCAGCTTTATCTCTGAGAAGAGATGTGAAAACTATGCTCATTTGCAAGAAGATCATTACAATGAGGCTCTGAAGGAATTTTTATGATAAAAATGAATGCCAAAACCATAGACATCCAAAAAACTAACCCTAGGAGATGAAGCGCCAAAATTCATGTGGGCCCCGTTGGGGTAAGTTAGTACATTAACTTCCTGGGTCATAACTTTTGCATACGATTTTTGTTTTAGGTGCGTGATAGCCCGTTGGAAAGGTCTTTTCGATCAATATGCATTATGCCATCAAAATCTAACTCCATATACAATTTGACTATGGAAAGCCAAGAAAACATTGTTTAGAGCCCTAAAACGACCTTGTAAGTACAAAAAGATGTACGAACATGAAAAATTCCAAAATAAGCTAGTTGGAATAGGTGGGTGGCCACCAATATACACCTGGATGATGCGTAGGGATTCAAGACAACCCTGTAAGTGAAGAACCCACAATTACAAAGAAATGTCCCCATTACAGGGAAACATGCTGAGCTGAAAACTGCCCAGATGAGCCAATTGGAATTTGTAATAGGTGGGTGTCCACCAATATCCACTTGGATTATCCAACCCACACTGCTTCCTACGATGTCCCATACTCTGAAAATATCCCTATGATGTCCGCCCTACTATATAACTCTAGTACATCAGGGTAGAGAGATGTTAGCATACTCTCCCAACTCTGTCCTAAAACGAGGGTGGCTAAGGAATCATGCCTTGACTCGTGATGATGACATACCAAGAATGCCCCAATACGTCTCATGACATCATCCTCTAGATCCTCCTAGGATAATCTCTCTCTGATCTATTGGCGGGTCCTGAAATGTCCAAGTTGTCCGACCATAGGTACATCATGTATGGTCCTCAATATATTTGTTGTTGCATGTTGGGACCATACATCCTTTCAAATGACCTCATAGTCCTCATCGGAAGCATCCATCCTACTATGATCCTCGTCCTCATCCGAATGAGACTATGCACCTATATAAACCTATCAAATATCCTCTGTTCCACGGCTGAGGATACTCTCCATCATTCCCAAGGCCTCATTTGACAGTTTCATGTGAACCTCCCCTATCCTGCTGCATGTAATGGAGTATCCCTTGTCAGAAGGTCTCTGTATAATAACTCTCCATGTCCCATTCAACTTGCTATATTCCCTAATGTTTTTGTATATAATGAAAGTATCGGGGAAGGCTAACAGAAATACCTACAATTGTATGTAGGACTGGGAAGTATCATATGCATTGGTCAATCCCAAAGGCTTGACCAAAAACTCATCCACCGACATCCAAGGTGAATAGTCGCATGAAATCCACAATAATATCATGCCATTGTGTACAATGGTAGGTAAATCTACATATTGATGGTCAATCACACTCCCTCTATCATCATTGTTGGCCCTTGACCAAGTTTTGAGGAAGCATTGGTCGGGTTTGACCATCTTTTTGGACTTCAATGCAGTGATCGAAGATGGAGCACCCAGGCGGTGCTAAGATCGCGGGATCTCACTTGATTTTGGACCCAACAAGGGGTTCATTAGGGTTTATGGGATGTTTTCCCATGATTACGCCCTTTTGTAAGCGAATGTAAAAGTATAAATAAGTAAATATTGTAAGTTAGAAGTAGTTGGGAAATGAGAATGTAATTGGCTAAGCGCAAGAGGCAAGTAGTTCTGAGTTTCTTTGTGCAACAAAACATGTATGTAAGGCTCTGTGCTTGATAGAGGAGTTGGCTCTGTGCCTTGACCTGATTTTGGGAAGGTGGATCTGGTGCTTATTGCACAGATCACTTGTCCGGTGCAAAGCTTGGCTCTGTGGCTTAGTGCACAAGAGTAGACGGATGTAGGATATTGAATCCTAATAAGAAGAAGAAGCAATTGGTGGGCGTAGCCCCACACTGGGGTGAAGCACATATATAATCATCTATTGATGGTTTTCTTTGTGTTATGATGTTTATGCTGTGAATATGCTTAGTGCATTGATTGTTATATATGATAGATAGATCTATGAATGCTTAGTGGTGTACTTATGTTGAATGTGCTAGATCTAACTTATGATGCTAAGTGCGATGTGTATTTTGTCATTATTACTACGCCGATCTATCCTTAGGGTTTGTTCTGCGATGTGAATAAGTTGATAAGCTAATGCATGTTATCTTCTAAGTACTTTGCAAAGTGTGGTAATCACAGATCTGTGTCTCGGCTTGGTTATAGACACCTGAGTCATGTAACCCCCCCTACCTCTACCTCGGGTGAGACTTCGCTTGCTTCGCAGGTGTTGTCAAAAGGGTCGGTAGTTATGGTTTTTTTGGTGTGTTGTTGAAGCGTTGAACCCTGGGTCTGCCCCTGTTCCAACAAATGGATCTGTTGTCAGGACCTGAAACTGTGATTGTTGGGAATTGAATTAAGTAAAATAGAAGCTATGTGCGTAGATCTATTGTTGTAGTGCACAATACTCTACTTGAATTGTGAAGCTCTGTGCTAAGAAATAAACCCAATATGAAGAAAAGAGGTAAAGATTTGTGCTTTGAAAGAGTAACATAAGTAGAAATTTTTGTTTCAAAAGTATGAATCTAGGTATGTTTGATAGATTTTGTCTTAGTCTAAAAGCTAGGGCACAATTAGAATAAAAAGTTGATTTGGATAAATTTGATAGAAATAAAGAAATATATGTTATTCCTATGCATAGAAATATTTTTTGGACTAATGAATGGATGCAAGAACCTAGAAAGAATTTTTGTAGATTGCAGGTCCAACACTATGATCCCAGTGCGCAGTACAGGAGAAGTTGGGGAACTCACAAGAGAAAGAGAGGATTGACACTATGTTATAACGCAGAAGACCGGGACATCTTGCTAAGGAATGCCCTGGTACAGGTCCTATTTGTCTTTGTTGTAAAATTGTTGGTCATGAGGTTTAGGATTGTCCAAAGATGATTGCTAAAGTTGAACAAATGAACACAAGTCAAGAGAATAAGAGCATGTTAGATTCAGAAAGAGGAAGAATCAGAGAAAGTTCAGACTACATTAGTGCAATTAAAAGAAGCAATGAATGATCACAAAGATGTCAGTTTACCAGCGATCATGAAAGAAAAACAACACATAGATATAAGAATAGGAGACTTCGACATAGACTGTGTCTTGGATGAGGAAACACAAGTGAATGTTATGACAGAAAGCACTTGGGAAATTTTGGGAAAGCCTACTGTGGTACCTTCACTAGGAAGGATAGGCTTGTTTAAAGGAATGATTATAACCCTATGTAAAAGAGTTACTAATGTACCTGCTATCATCCATGGAACATCAACATAAGAGGAATTTGAAATCATTAAGTTTTTTGAGAACAACGCCCCTTTCCCCCTTTTGTTAGGAAAGACTTGGATTGAGAAGGATCAGATCAGAAGGAAAGTAGAGGAAGAAGCTACATAAAAGAAAAAGAAAGAGCTAAGGGATTTCATAGCTAGGAAAATAGATCGACTGATAGAAGAATGAGAAGTTAAGTCGAAGCAACATAAGGCAAGAGAATTAGTTATCAAGGTTGAATGAATACAAGAAGGTTTGAAGGACCTATTCACGCAAGAAGAAAGTATATCCACCCAGGAAGTGATAAGAGAAGAGGTATTAACTTCGAACCCTTTGAGAGCACATTAGCAGCGCGAAGTCACCTTGATAGGAAAAGATAAAATTAAAAAAAAAAAGAGAAATCCAGAAACAGTTAGAGAGACTCAGATCCCATGAAAGAAGGCAAGGAAGCTCAGTAAGAAGAAAGCCAAGTTAGAAAAGATACAGGAAGTTACAAAGAACAAATGGAAGACTTAGCAGGAGGCAGGTTTGTAGAAATTGAACCTCGCCGGAACAGCAAAACCGCATAGAATGGGACTTCGCCCTAGCAAAGCTATATGACCGTTGGAGGCGCCTCGACCATTAGAACGACGCTCCATAATGGCTAGGAAACACATTTATGGGAGAAAAGACCACATTTGGGAATTTGAGACCATGCCATAATGTACAAATTCACATTGATGGAAGCAGTACTTCCCGTTGGAAGAATCCATTAGGACGCTCACTTATTTAACCTGTTTGACGCTACACCGGGACAACTTTTTGCCACCAATAATTATATGAGCTAATAGATAGGTGATTGTGTGTGTCAAGTTGTGTTATCAAACCTCGCCGTCCGTTTTTCTAGCCTGCTATCCATTCACCTACCCCAATCTATTTGTTAATAGTGAGAATGTCGGCCGAGCACACTTAACTAGAGAAGTCTGTTGAAGAAGTTCTAAAGAAGTTTATGGCTGATAAAGATATGTCTGAGGGAGTAACAACATCGTCGACCAGGGGACTGCATGCTTCCCCTTCGACTGGATGATGTTCGGGTCATACTAACCCCGCGACTGAGAAACAAAGTAAGCATCGCGTCGATCTGGCTAACATGAAGTAGATCCTGTCGATCTTACTTGATTATATCCTTCCTTTGGCTGGCACGGTTAACCGCGACAATATTCCACGGGACTTCGAGTACACATTGATCACTGTGTACATTCCTAAGGAATACACGTAGTGGGAACTCAGTTAGGATAGATCCCAACAATGAAGAACAATGAATTTAACATTGGAGACATGAAGAACCACGCCATGCTTGCGCGCCATAGATATTTAATGAAGACGACTAGGAAGAAGCCTCGCATAGTATCCCATCCTTAGATTAAAGAGCTGGCATAGTCCACGATACTGAATGTCATGAAGATTCCTCATTTTGGCCGACATCAGAAGGTTAACGCTTGCGTTAAACTCCTCTTGTCATGCTATCATGGTGGATACCTATGGCTCAACAAGCGAATTACTGTGGATCTGACGTTGATCCACCTGATCACAGAATTGAGCATGCAGGGACCCAACCCTCAAAATTTCTACCTAGGGAAGACCTCAGATCACTCCCTGGCACAATGCATTAAGGAGGCATACGACGAAGTTGAGAAGGGAAAGTGAGTCTACAAGGTAGTCTCTATCCAGGATGGCGTAGTGCGCCTTGCTTTCCAACTCATAGATGGAAAGATTGTAAGAAAGAATCGCCCCACGCAGGTCACCAGGTTCATGGTGGACCTCGTAGGGAAATCCATGGAGGTAATGCAAATGAATTGGGCGAATTACCTCATCAACGAGCTTGAGAAAGACTGTCGCGAAGTGTAGGATCAAGGATATGAGTTCCACTTCAGCTGGCTACTCACGTTGATTGCATTTGTTGCTTGGCAAATGCCCGAGGGAGAATCTTTTCCAGAAATTGAACCATCAGAGCCATTGGCAGCTAGATTCTCTACATTATGGTATATGAATGACATGTCGAAGCAATGGCAGTTGAACGTGGTGTTCCATTCCCACTATCAACAACTAAAGGTTTCCATAGAGTCATTCCCACACATGACACCGCATACCTTGCACCAGTACTGACCTTTTTCAAAGTTCCACGTAGACCCACACTTTATTTATATCACTGTGCACAGAGATGAGAGAAAGGAAGAGCTACAATCCTATTACAATCTGTCCGACAAAGATATGGAGAAAATCACAAAGGAGTGGCCGACGGAGTTCCTCGAATTGGTTGATGATGCAGAACTCTCCGACCCTGGCATCATAAGAAGCCCCTTGGTCACCCGAGTCAAGCATGGAGGACAATGAAGTGTGAAGAAGAAGAAGAAAAAGGAAGAGTTTAAGAATATAGAGACTGATGAAGAGGACAATGCCTCGGACCTGGCTCGCCTGAAGGATGAGGAGGAGATGAAGTAAACGAAGAAGTAGGAGGGGAAGAAGAAGAAAAACAAGGAAAATGTGAAGCTACACCATTGAAGGATCCCCCTACCGAGATAGAAACAAAGAAGAAGAGGAAGGTTTCTCCGTAGAAACCCTTGGAAAGAAAGAAGACCCATGCCAGTAAGCCCCAGCTAGAGGCCACACTTATAGAAGATTATATAAGCCTAGTTCGTGAAGTGATGGAGGATTACTCTGAGGACATCTTGCAGAGATACGGAGTGAAGCAGGATGAGCTATATCACAGGATAGAAATGGAACTGAGCGAAGTATAGGAATCTATTTGTTCAATCCGCGCAATCCATACTGCACCTTCCTCGTCAAAGACTCCAGAGTTGGGGGATGAGCCAACCCAAATTCAAAGACTTGCAGATGCAATAGAGGCTCGACTTCAGCGAGTTCAAGTGGAGAAGGAGAAGGCTATAGAAGCCCTGAAGAAATAGAAAGAGGAAGTCTTGGAGAAACTACGAGTTGCGCAGTATTGTGTAACTGCGTATGAAACTGAGAAAGATGAGTTTCAGGCAATGCTCGAGGAAGACAAATCGAAGATACAGAGAGAAAAGGACCAATTGCTCGCAAAGCATACTGTAGTCAAAGAAGTGGTGAGCATAGCACTTCGCTCTATGCCAGGCTTGGCACAAGAGGAAAATGAGGAAGTCAAGGTTCAAGTGATGAATCTCGTTGAGGCTATCAAACAACTTCAAGCAAGGGTAACGAAGTTGGAGATCCAAGCAGTACCAATCACTCCGCAGGAAGTGCGTGACCAGAGGGAGGAAGCTGCTAAGAGTGTAGTTAAAAGGATCAGAACCCTTGCCTCAGAATGCAAGTAGTTGAGCAACAAAAGTGCACAAACTTATGAACGCCTCACAGAAGATCCAGAACTTAGGAAATTGGAAACACAGCTACAAGAGGCACAACCACATGCACTGATAGTTCAAGCGCATATGAAGTCACTCACTATAGTCAAGAGAATTAAGACATCACAAGAACAACACGTAGACCAACAACATATTACTTCCATCTAGGGCAGAGTAATGGAGGTCACACAGAGGCTACAACTGATGCAGGAGGAAGCCTGCGCGGTGTTTGAAGAGATCAAAGGATAAGGTTCGCAACTAGACCAAGTGGTTGCGGCAGTGGAACAATGCCTGGAAGGGCATGTTACAGATCAAATGATCCAGGAGTTCGCTGAGCATGAGGCTCAGGGTAAGCAACAAGTCGAGGCGGCTTGAGCTAAGCTCGAGGCCTTCGAAGTAATGTTTCCCAGATCTGAGTGACTCGAGACGAGTCACAGGTGAGTGTGGGGGGCCTGTTGACCCTCAGCTAAGTTTTGAGGAAACATTGGTCGGGTTTGACCATCTTTTGGACTTCGACGCAGTGATCAAAGATGGAACACCGAAGTGGAGCTGAGATCATGGGATCTCACTAGATTTGTGGACCCAACAAGGGGTTCATTAGGGTTTTTGTATTAGGTTTTATGGGATGTCGGCCAATGGGTTTACCCATGATTAGGCCTTTTTGTAAGTGAATGTAAAAGTATAAATAAGTAAATATTGTAAGGTAGAAGTAGCTGGGAAAGGAGAATGTAATTGGCTAAGTGGAAGAGGCAAGTATTTCTAAGTTTCTTTGTGCAACAGAACATGTATGTAAGGCTCTGTGCTTGAGAAAGGAGTTGGCTCTGTGCCTTGAACTAATTTTGGGAAGGTGGATCTGGTGCTTAGTGTGTAGATCACTTGTTCGGTGCGAATCTTGGCTCTGTGGCTTAGTGCATAGGAGCAGATGAATGTAGGAGATTGAAGCCTAATAATAAGAAGAAGTAGTTGGTGGACGTATCCCCACACTGGGGTGAACCATGTATATCATGCATTGATGGTTTGCTTTATGATATGATGTTTATGATGTGAATCTTCTTAGTGCATTGATTGTTATATATGATAGATAGATCTATGAATGCTTAGTGGTGTACTTATGTTGAATGTGTTAGATCTAACTTATGATGCTAAGTGCGATGTGTATTTTTTCATTGTTACTGTGTCGATCTATCCTTAGGGTTTGTTCCGCGATGTGAATAAATTGATAAGCTAATGCATGCTATCTTCTAAGTACTTTGTAAAGTGTGGTAATCACAGATCTGTGTCCCAGCTTGGTTACATACACCTGAGTCATGTAACCCCCCCTGCCTCTACCTCGGGTGAGACTTCGCCTGCTTCGCAGGTGTTGCCGAAAGGACCAATAGTTAGGGTTTAGTTGGTGCAATGTTGAAGCGTTGAACCCTGGGTCTGCCCCTGTGCCAACAATCATTCATATGATTGATGCTACTGAGAAGGTAATCTCCCAAATCCATGTGTTGTTGTAAAGGAGAGGACATCTCTCCACATAAATATCCATGCTATACCAATTATGTCTCCTCCCTGCACTTCAGTGCATCCCCATGGATCCCACTATACACCTCTGCATGCGCCTATGAACTATCGCTCATCACTGTATGCCCCTGTATACCCATGAAAGCTCATGTATCCTCTTGCATCATCATGTATCGTTAGTGTACTGCTAGTTCAACCTCTACATGGTTGTCAACTAATTCTAGAATGCAAATGGATGTGTCCTCATATCTTTCCCTGGCTCTGGAATCCCCATGTGTATGTGTAGTACCAACTGTCTTAGAGCTCTTCATTAATGGTGGTCCCTGTGACACATGAACATCCTCAACCATCTCCTAGTCACATCTTTCCATAATCACCAATGATCCTAGGTATCCCTCACACTCCTCCAACAACTGACACTCCTCTATAAAACCACCAACATCCTCTAGTGATGTAGTTGAAGTATATATTTGACTCTCTGTTGAGATAGATGTAGTGAATCCCTGACTAGCCTCCTTAAGGAGATTCTCTAACCATGCCTCTAATTCTTGAAGGGTTTTTTGTGTGCCTTTCAAGAATCCTTGTGTGCTCACCAACTCATGAGTGAGTCGGTCCACCTCAACCTCATTCCCCTTCAACACCCCATGGTACATATCACCAACCTCTAGAAGGTAATCTATGTCCAAAATTAGATGTTGGTAGTTGGTCTTTATCACAGTCACTCTCTCCCTAAGTGTCTGGAAGTTCCCAAGGGAAAAATATCCATATATATCACCCTATGCCATCATGGCCCTCCAACAATACTCTTCCACCAATGCTTGTGTGTCATCAATGTGTCTCATGGATACCACTATCACGTCCTCCCTGACTCTCAACTGTCCTGCCAAATGTTGTGACTTTGGAATATTATTGTGCATAAGTGTTTCCTCGTGGCTCATGTTGCTAATGTCAACAGAGGATGCCTCATCAAAACAATCCTCAAGATCTAATGTGCCATGCTGCTCATTGTCCACAATGCTACTGAGTGCCCTTGTAAGCCATGGTTCATCCTCATGTACTGTCATCTCTCCCTGAACCACCTTGTATCATGTATGTATAGTTGTTCCCTCCTGTGCACCTATACTAATATCATCTACACCCGGATCCCATATGGATGTGTCCATACATGTGATATGACCATCTCAACAAAAAAGGAATGCATCCTCGTCATTGTAGTTTGATTCTGGAAGTACTACCTAATCTGTCAATGGACTCCCCAAGATAGGTGACTCACTCTCCCCAAACCGAAAGGCATGTATATAGTCATCTGTCTCCAAGTCATGCCTCTCCTCCTAGGCTTGCAGATCCAAATGTCCCTTGTGTTCAATCACTACACAAGGTTCCTCTACTACATTCAGAATGCCATCGATATCCTCATGTGTCATGGCTTTCATAGGTGACTAAGAAGATGAGGAATGTGTCATGCTCAAATCCATAGGAGACTCATTATCCCTTGCGCATGACTTCCTAGAAGTCATGTCAACACCCAAAGTTAGGTCACCCAACAATTGAATCTCATCACACATAGGTGCTAACACATCTGAGCCCTCATTCATCACTTTTTCCATTAGATGTGTGGGTGTCACTGGCCTCATGGGACTGCTCTAATGTATCATCTAAGGCTGCCTCCTCATGCACATACTCCTCATGCCAAACCAAATGGTCAAACTGAGGTGTTTTCCTCTCCATATTAGTCTCCTCAACTTTTCCCACATGTGTGATAACCTTAAAAGATAGCTCTACTAATGGTGTGTCCTTTGCTGCCAATATGTCATCCTCATCATCATCATTGTCATAGTGCACCTCAATGTAATACACTTTCCCTTTTCCCCTGCATCCGTGTTCCGGCTCCCAAGGCTCCTTGCAACTGTAGAAAAATTCATTTCTCTTCAGTGTCTTTATTGTTTGACCTTTATGAACGGGCTCTCTTTCCAAGGTAGGAAGGAAAATAGGTAACAGTCTGCCATTTATAATTCTATCCATTGAAGTAACCCTTTCAAGTCTAATGTATGTACCTGTAAAAAACCCCTTCCCAACTAAAATATACATGTTATATGGAGTCATTTGGTTTCTTATAGGTTCATTTTCCTCTTGAGTTTCCAAATCTGGCAAGAAACATGCTCTGATACCACTGTAATGTTCCCAAGTGAGTTTTCTTGGAACATTTGAAGTTTTGTGTTTTTTGGTTGTGATATTTTATCAA
The DNA here is from genome assembly GCA_032191745.1 of Picea mariana. Taxonomy (NCBI): domain Eukaryota; kingdom Viridiplantae; phylum Streptophyta; class Pinopsida; order Pinales; family Pinaceae; genus Picea; species Picea mariana. The sequence continues at coordinate 102,887 of JASDQU010737400.1, forward strand.
ACAATTTGTGATTTATCTTATAGGATTTCCACTGGGGTTTATTCTTATAGTTTTACAACAAATAATTGATTTATGTAAAGAATAAACAATTAAACAACAAGATACAAAGAGATTAACACAAGGAAATGGTCACAATACTTCAAATATGTATTTTATTTAACTATATAAGATGACCTCCATACAAGAGATGAACAGATCAAGAATAGATACAGAAGAATAATAGTTGTGGCTAATAGCACCTCCAATATACCATAGAGAGAAGAGATCTAGGCTTCCTTGATCCTTCAATATATGCATGCAGAAGATCTATAGAATCTGAGTTATTTCCTTCCTCCAATTGTTGAGTTTCTTAGCTGAGTTGTACCCCTCTATGGCTGAGAACTCCCAAAGAAATTCGACCACTTTGATTATGGCGTCCAAACTCTAAGAAATGGCTATAAATATGTGGATTTTATGAAGACTAACTCATATGAGAATAAACCCCTATTGTAGATGATAAATATGACCCCAAACCACAAGATCTCTCATCACAAATGCGTCCTCCTTTAGTAAATTCACCCAGGTACAATAATAAATAAATATGCAGAGCAAACTCTTCCAGGATTAATGAGAAAAGGCGTTGTGGTGATGAAAAGGACCTCTGAAGTGAGATATCCTCCAGATCTAGTGTCCTCAATCCCTAATGAGATCGTCTTCTTGGATAATGTGCCCTAGCTCTGTAGAAAGACCCCAAACCTGTGATTTTCTTCCACAATATGCTTTTGAATATAATCTAAAACTGAACTAGAATGGTGAGGGTGGTATATTTCACCACCTTGGCCAAGATTGGATCAGGAAAGGTGGAATATTTCACCATCGTTCCGATCTCTAGGGTTTATTCAGTCAAAACCCTCAAAACCCCAAGTACCTTGAGCTTTCTAGCCAAGAAACAAGACATCAAAATATCAATCATCATAATGAGAGAATAGAAGCCCCTATCTATCTTTTATACCCCCTTTCACCTTTTTCCATTCAAGTGACTTTTAATTCATCTTTAATATTTTTTTATTAAAATCACTTTATTAATTTAATGACCCTTTTTACTCCAAAAAGTGATTAATTTTCCCTTATAGCTTCTCTTTCCATTGAAAGTCACTTTTTATCATAATATCCTATAGATATTTGTGTTTCAGTTCCAACAATTTATTACACTAAGGTGTTCCTCCAAGAAACAAGCTCCAAATAGCACCTTCAGTGTAATTAATTAAAATATGCTAAAATATCACCCAAAATCATGAAAATTGTCAGAATGCAATGAAACCAAGGACAGGATGTGCAGAATGGATCCTGTGATGAAATACAATGAATAATGTAAGTCGGGCCCCATCAAACTCTTGAAAACTTCCCGAGCTTACTATCACCCCTAATTGGCTACTCTGGGAGGCATACCAAACTACAACATAAGATCATCCAAAAATGGGGACATTACAAAGATTCCACCCTAGCTGATTGGTAGGAGGAATCACTCATATTTCTCATAGGATTGCATCGTGGGAGGAAGGATTTTAGTCNACTACATTCTTCTTTGTGGGGCTGAGTTCTTCTTTGGAGGTTGTATTATCTTGGGAGGGTCACAATATTCTTGGTGTATAGGCCATCTTCATTGTTGGGAGGCCATATTTCTTCTAGGGAGGTCGTGGAGACCCTATTCATCTTATGGAAGCGTGTATTCTTCTTGGGAGAGGTCGATATGAACCTAAACAACTTCAAAACATATGTAACAGTTTGGATCATAATAAAATCAGATCAGATCTATTTTTTTTATTTACTATTGTAGTGATTTTATGGGGTTATTGTCATTTTGTAATCCTTGTTTCTTGTATTAAATGCAATACAGAATCTTTGGCATCAAACCCTTGTTTATTCATTGCAAAACCACATTAAGAAAACAAATCAACAAACACATAAACATAACATCAATAGTAAGGGGTTTTTACAGTGGGTTTTGAGCATGTCGACAAAGTGTTTGAAAAAAGTCATAAACCAACAATAAACTTAAAACATGACAACAAAGTGAAGGATTTATTTCAGGGGTACAAGAGCATTGTAGTGAATTGTTTGATGAAACATATTAACCAAATAATCATTAAACATAATAGTAGAAACACAAATCATATTAGCAATCCAAGGGGAATTTTACATGTTCATTTCCTAAATCTTGGGATCATCTAGTTACTTCAATTAGCTTTAGTACAACTAAGACTCTTGAATTTGATACTATTGTTGGAGATCTGTTTTCTAAGGAGGTGCAGAGAAAATCAAGTATTGAAACCTCCATACCAGAAGCATTAGTGGCTAGAGGTCGGTCCACATAAAGGGGAGAATATTCAAGTAGAACATACAGGGCTAAGTCAACAAGCATAAAGGGTAAGGGAAGATGTTGGTACTATAACAAAGTTGGGCATATTAAAAAGGATTGTTGGAAGCTATAGGAGTCCAAGGAAGACTCCAAAATGGAGACAGATCTGGTTGAATCATGTCCAAGTATGATTGATGAAGGCTTGTCTATTATTAATGTCTCTGAGTATTATGAAGAATGGATTTTAGACTCTAATGCTTCACACCATATTTTTCCACATAGAAGCTGGTTTAATTCTTATCAAGAATTTCATAGTGGAGTTGTTCTTATGGGTAATGATAATGATTCACACCATATTTTCCCACATAGAAATTGGTTTACTTCTTATCAAGCAGTTGATAGTGGAGTTGTTCTTATGGGTAATGATAATTCTCGTAAGATTTTCGGAGTTGTTCTTATGGTTAATGAAAATTCTTGTTAGATATTCAGGGTTGGAAGTGCCGAAATAAAAATGTTTGATGGGATGATAAGGAAATTAACTAATGTTAGACATGTGTCAAACTAAAGAAAAATTTAATTTCTCTAAGAGTGTTGGATTATGGTGGTCATAAGTTTACAGGTCAATGTGGAGAAATACACGTGTTCAAGGGTATTTTGATGTTTATGAAGGCAACAAAGATTGGAAATCTGTATCAGTTAGAAGGAAAAACTGAAACAAGTGAAGTAGCGGTGGTATCTAAGAAAGAAAGTGCACCTACTTGTTTTTGGCATCAACGATTGGGCCATATGAACAAGAAAGGGTTGGGGCTACAGGTACTAGTAAGCTGTAAGTAATTTTCAAACTTTCAATCTTTGAATTTCTGCAAGTTTTATATCTTTGTTGGTTACAATGATGGAGTTAAGGGATGTAAATTATGGGATCCTATTGCTCACAAAATCATCACTAGAAGATATACGTACATGGAACAATCAATAGTTGTTCAAGATCACAAAGGGATATTTGTTTGCAAACTCAAGGAATCATTGTATGGCCTAAAGGTACCCAATAAATTGTACAAGATGTTATATCTTTTCATGGTGAGCCAAAATTTCTTAAGAAGTGAATATAACCATTGTGTTTATTTTGAAAGTTTGGAAAATGGTACATTTGTTTTCTTAGTGTTATATGTTGAAGATATGTTTATTGCAAGACAAATAATGTTTAACATTAGCAGGTTACATGCTCAGTTGGCCAGGATGTTTCAGATGAAGGATCTAGGAGAAGCAAAACAAATCTTAGGCACAGGAGTACACACAGACGGGAAAAATGGCAAGTTATGGTTATCACAACAAAAGTCTAGGGAGAAGATGTTGATGTGGTTCAGTATGAACATTGTGAAACTAGTGTTATGAGTAAAATATCTTTATGGCTAGGGGTAAACCACAACAGACGAAAATGACTACATAAATCAACTCTACTCTCAAGTATACTATATAAACAAATATGCTAGCAAGACAAGATAAAATTCCTACCTCATCCAGACATTCGAAGAAGTCCATCGTTGAGCACTTGACCTAAATAAATATACCTGCAACTAGTCCTCAACAACCAAGCAACGCAAGCATATGGTGATAATATATGATGTTAGCACATTCAGTAGCATAATCCATAAATATTCATAACAAATACGCCCATGGAATAATAATTTAAATATTTGCAATATATCAATTGGATGAGAGAAGATTATTTCTATTAAGATATAATCAACATAAGTGAATAAGTTACAGACTTCTATGTTGGCACGGTTCAGAACTGAGAAACTAAGTTCCTTCTAGCTGGGGCTCCACCACTTCAATCCTCCACCAAAGGAAAGCTCATGTAAGAGATACAATGGAGTTCTCAATAAGCAAGGGAAGATATTGGGGGCTGAACAGTGTGTTTAGACTTAAAGGATAAAAGGATGGAGACTCAATGTGAAGTAAATAATTCCTCCATAGTAACTTTGCGCTCAAATTTGAATTCTTTATCCTCTTTTCCATAGCTTGAGTTTGGCCCATTTATAGCCTTCAAGTGGAACTGAAGGGCCGAGTCGAAATGTTTCCAATATATGGAAGGCCAAGGATCATTGATCTTGTGTCGTGACATGGAAACCCGACACCATTTTTCATTTTTTGGCACATTTCCCAATGTACACGGTTTGTAGTGTTGCAACCTACGTATACACATGTTGTATAGTAGGCAATATGTGTATATGCGGAAAAATTGTATTTTTAGCTCTGGGACTTGCAAAAGGGGACTTCAAGTCCGCATAGGGAAATGGAAAAAGGCCTTCTGTGCAAGATTGCATAGGGTGAGGAAACTCTTGCTATAACAGATACCCCCTAATGCGTGAGGTTAGAGGAGTATCTGCGATGGACGAAATACATTATAAAAAACCCAGAAGTGGAGTAATGGGGACCCAGCTGGAAGAACTAGTTGCTCATTACAATCTGTATTGACTTTGCATACATGGCTGCCAATTTGAATTACACTGCAGATCCATGTGAAAATATACCAAAACATTCTCCATGTCCATTAATAGGTGAATACAAATGCAGTTACATGCCAAAGGTTGTCATAGTCACGAACAAGGCCCAATAAAACCAGTCTCAAAATCAATATGAAGATATCTGTATATAATGGAGTACAATCTGATCTCCCATGATCACTAAAGTCACATGGGTACTGGTCCAATGAAAAGGTGGAAACAACTTAGGAAAGTTGCGGCTACATACTAATGTCTTCAAGTCTTCTACACAATCCTCCAAAGGTGTAATTCTACATTGTGTGAATAAAGGAGTTGAGGTCGAACACAATGAGACTTCATTTGATTACTGGTCATTGAGGTATATCATTAACAAACACGAGACAACCTACCAATGATGAAAGTAGGTATCAAGGCACCAAGTACAATCTTACAAGTTCGAATAAAGGAGTTAGGGTCAAACACTTGCAGAATCCATCGATCATGAGACATTGATGTATTCCCAACTGTCGATGGTGAGAGAACCTGCCACTAATGACTACAAGCCTCTAGGTACTCATAGGACTATAGGTCGCATTTCCAGAATAGATGAGCTTGAGTCGATAGAAGGAGACTCGCTGAAAGGAGAGCATTAAGGCATCTATCATAATTCATCACGAGGTACAAAGAAGGATATTGATGATTTGGAGGAAATTGGATGAAGAAAATGTTCATGAACCAATGACCCTGTGCGTCTTTCACGTGTGCCAAGTGCAAGCAGTACACAAAAAAAACCCTCTAAATAACATCCAATGAGTAAAACTGCTGACAAAGGTGAGGAAACCACCAATAAGGCTAATGACATCCAATACACTCCACGAAACTCAATGTTTGAATAGATGTCTTGTTGTCGAACACAAGGGAAACCACCCAGTCAATGACCAATGATGTAATGTCGACTGGTGGGTTCAAGGTTACCTACCAATGAGGAAAGTAGGACCAAGGTGCGTAATAGGACTACAACTTCATGTGATTCTGAGACAAACTGAGGGTATGGATGACATGAAAAGTCAAGAGTTCTGAGGAATGGGTGACACAAGTTGATAGACATCCTTTGAACAAGAGCATGAGACATATGGAAGACTCTGGAAACATAGACTCAATGATGAAACCATGAGATGTAGGAGGCATCAATCAAACTCTCCATAGGGACTGGAAGAGTAACCAGTTAGGGGAGTAAACTCTCTGTAACGAGCTTAGCTTCCAAAGGCCATGCTAAACCCAAAATTATGATGACAAGTGGACTCAATAATTTTGTGCTCTGTTCAAAGGCAACACAACTTCTTCCAATATAAGATAATACTCCCTTCCCGCCCATCTTTTTTTTTTTTTTTTCATAGTCAAATGAATGCTATGATACAGAGGAGGAAAAAAGTGTCGTAAGTAAGAAAAACTAGTTCCAGTAGTGGAACATACCTATGCTCAATGCAAGGAAGTGCATGCGGGAGATTGACACTTAGGGGAATGTTCCCTCCTAGGTATAGGGTGTAAAGTTGCAAAGGATATAAACAATGCTCTGCTTGGTTGCGGATGAAAAAATGTTGAGGAAAACGATTTATAACGCAAAGCAAGAACCGACTATAGGCTCAATACTACAAGCAAGGGCATGAGATGCAATCACAACTTAACGCCAAAAAATGTCATTTTTCATAATCCTAGTCTACTTGGTGTGAAAAAGGGATAAACTTGTATCAAATAGACGTTCTTTCAAATCCAATTTATGAGTGTGAAAGAGACAAGTTCACTCGACAATCTTTTCGCTTTTTGAAAATGAGTCGGAAAAGATCTTAAATCAAACTCGGATGGGAGTCCTCTAGGTATAGGTCAACATGTTTATAAGTGAGAAATGAGGCTCAACATAAATTCATGTATTAGCTATAAGGGACTGTCGATCCTACAAAAAACAAATCTCGGCATGGGAACCAAATGGAGCAGAGGATCTAACAAGGGTACCCATGTTTGGTAAGTCTCTACCATTTGATAACAACATGTCTTGTAATAGATGGAGGGTTATGTGTCACTAAGAAATGGGTTCATACCTAAGGCATATGATTGGCAGTTATAGGACAGTGCAAGTGTGCATTATGGAATGGATACCTATCTTATATGTTGGGTAGTGAAAATACCTGTCTGTAGTTACGAATGATCAACATAATGCTAAAAACCACAAGAATCCCTGGCGAAAACTACAAAAACCAACTCAATCCACTGTTGTATTAGTCCATTAGGAGAAAATACAATCCAAAACTATGTAAAGTGGGTAAAAACTACTATAAATAGTAACAAAAAACCAAAATTTACTATGTCATTTTACGTTTTTACCCAAATAGTGAATTTTGGACCAAATTACCTCCGATCTTCAACTGGTGATTGTGGGAGCATCGAGTGAAAGAATCAGAGACTGTCTGGACCAAGCAATTCCTCTTCCCCTCCTCTTCCTTTCTGGTGGATTACATTTTGTATTTAGGTTTCAAATTTTAAGTTATTTAAGGCACAAATTAGATATTTAGGTGTACGCGGGCTACCATTCATCAGGTCGCATATACGCGAGGTTATACATAGCTATGTAAAATATAGACTGTTTATACTCAACCCTATACGTGATTGTGAATGCTACAACCTGCGTATATGTCCTTAAACAAAGTTTTTGATGGTTTCTAACTCAAAAAGTGATGTTTCTCTGGCAGGATGGTGCTAGAATGGAGGGAAAGGGAACATGAGGAGGTAGATGTTGTTGTGGAAAGCAATTTGGGGGCCCAAATGGATTTGAAAATATGCGGGTTGTACAAATTTTGGGCACTCAAAGGGATGAGGGTCCAAGTGAGATTGCTACAGTTTCTCGTGGATTACTAGGATCCAGACAATGAGAGCTTCAACCTTGATGGAAAACCATTAAGGATTGAAGTCGAGGATATATATTTCTTGACAGGGTTGTCGCGTCGGGGTGAGGTGGTGAACCTCAAAGCCCAGGGAGCTGGGAGTGGTGTGAATATAGAAGAGTACATAGACACTCACTATATAGTAGGGACCGAGAAGGTCGGGAGTCAATTCCCCATCCGAGTGATAAACAATCTAAGCCTCAAGATTGTTTTCCTCATTTTGACTCAGATCACAGGATCAGATTCGTTTCACTAGGCATAGGGGCTGATTATGTTCTACTTGATAGAGTGTTTGAGACCCATGATATATGATTAGTGCACCTCACTTCTGGATAATATGAAGAGCCAGTTAACAGAATGAAAACAGGATGATAAGAGGAAATTCAGGTTTGCATATATCTTGTGTAGCTTTCTCTTCGAGCGGGTTCCAGGTTTGGGACCTAGATTTGAGATCATTCCTCAAGGACCTTGCGATCCAGCCATGGCATGGTGGACCGAGGTGATGAGACGACAGGGGGGAGGTAGGGTGCCCACACCCTATAACGATGATTTCTTTTACTGGTGGATACGACAGGTCATTTCTTTGGATGACTACCCCTATGCAGGGATCGACTTCAAAGGGGAACCTGACATGCCATTGCCACCACAGACCACCTACGGGGACATAGGTATGTCATAGTTTTTAAATATTTCATTTTTTTGTATTTTTGTATAGGAAAACAAAAATATTTTTGGATAATGTTTAAGTACTAACTAGACACGTGTGTGATGAAGATGTAGGTCCGTGACAACTGGACGAGCTTTGATAACATCATCGGAGGCATCGAGGAGATGAGGCAGTGGGAGGAGAAGCAGAGAGAGTCCTTCAAAACGTGCAGGGAAACCTATCTCGTTTGACACACATGATTTCGATGGTTTAGGTAGAGGATCTGTCGGAGGCCATGCAACGACAAGTGGTTGGTGTGCCCAGAGCTTGTGTGCGACTCTTTTGGCGTCTCGCAAACATCATAGTTTGTTATCATGAAACACATCTAGCACCACATGCATAGATGTCATAGATTTTGTATTATCGGATGTATATGTGTATTGAGAGTGTTGGCACCAATTTTGTACTATAAACATCATATTTTTTGAAATATATATAAAACAAGGTTCTATGGCTTTACTTATATTACAATGTGTACATTGATGAAAATGTTTTCATTGCTTTAGTTATGTGACAAATTCCAATCTAAAAAAAAATTAGCATAAACATCAGATACATAATTAAAACTCCTACGTATGTGATGATAAGTAATAAAATCAAACTATTGTTCTAAAAGGCATACCCGAAGGAATCATCGAAGTAACGTAGGATCGCGCACATGGTAACTATCGTTCAACTGACATACTACTAACTGAGAATCCAAGCGAACCTCCAAAGATAGAATACCATGTGAAATGGCATCGCGCAACAATTATATAATGACACTATATTCAACCACATTATTTGTGGATGGCCCTAGGCATACACCATCTGAAGACACCAGTAGATCCTCGGGTGAGAAAACCACCCAAGCAGAAGAAGCCAAGTTCCATGTATGATGATTGGCTCTGTCTGCAAATCCTAAGTAGACCGAGGACTCCATTGACATCTTCCAACCAAGGAAAAACTCGGTAAGAAAGATGAAGACAAAAATCAAAGGAAAATATATATACACTAAATTACATTAGTATACATAGAGTTATGCCCAATATTGGGGCTCAAGCGTAATATTTTTTCAAGTAGAGCCCATTCCTGGGCTCGACCAACATGTTCCCTTCATAATATTCTAATTCATAGGCTACTTTTTCTAAGACAGGTCGCACGATATAGGGGTCGTGCCACATGGGTTTGAACTTGCCTACCCCCAAAGATTCTTTGGCTTGATCATATAAAAGGACCAAGTCACCCTCAGCGTACAACTAAGGACAAACATGCTTATCGTATTCAACCTTGACACGTCTTTTATTCATTTCAATAGTCGTAGAGGCATCTTGACGTTGCTCGTCAAGACTCTCTAGGTGTATGAGGCATCACTTAAGATCGAAAGTGTTAGGGAGGAGTGCGGCAACCAATCTAAGAGAAGGGATTTCACATTCAATAGGTAATATCAACTCCACATTGTGTACTAACTGGAAAGGAGAAAATACGATGGCAGTCTTGACCGAGGTTTGGTATGCGCAAAGTGTGGGATATAACATAATATGCCAGTAATATTTGTTATGGTTGACAGTTTTCTGCAAAATGGTTTTGAGAGACTTTTTTACGACCTATACTTGTCCATTTTCCTAGGGGTAGTGAGGGGAAGAATGACCATGCTTAAACCCTAACTTGGATGTTATCTCTTCCATCATTTCATTCTGAAAGTGACTTCCATGATCAGTGATATTCTCACTTGGGATTCTGAACTTGGCAATAATTTGATTGAATACGAAGAAGGCAACAATCTTCCCGTCGGATTTAATTGTAGGTATGGCCTTGTCCCACTTAGTAAAGTAGTCTATGACCACGATAATGTGTTGATGCCCCCTAGTAGAAGTTGGGTTGCAATCCACAAAGTCCACCCCCCATTTGGTGAAGGGACCGATGGTAATGACTGGATGGAGAGGGGCTGGATGTGAATGCNGTGACACTTGTTAACCACTTCAATGCAATCTTTAAATATAGACGTCCAAAAATAACTGGCTCACAAAATTTTATGGGTTGTCGCAAGCCCGGATATATGACCACCACAAGCCCCACTGTGGAAATTGTTTAGGACTGACTCGGCCTCTTCATGAGTTAGAAAACGACGCAAGATATAGTCTATTCCTCAACAATACAGAGTATCACAGACGATAAGGTAATTCTTAGCTTGGTATTGTATACACCGCTGGTCATCTTGCGAGAGATGCTAAGGGAACTTCAAAGTTTGAAGATAGAAAACAATGTCTCCATACCAGGGGTCAGACGACGAGACAAGGAAAATATGCTCATCCACAAAAGAATCAACATGGATAACATCCTCGTCCAATCGTGGGAAGTAAGATATTAACTCTGCAAATACTAGTGATTTCTTGGATTTCGCAGAAGCAAAATCGAGATCGAATTCTTGTAAAATGACAATCCATTTATTATATTTCCCCCCTATGATACGCCTAGTGAGGACTTATTGAAATGGATTGACATTGGCAACCACAATAGTTTTGCAAAGAAACATATAATGGCGTAATCGTTGAACTGCGTGGATGAAAACCAATGCTATCTTTTTAATGTGAGAATATTTGAGCTCAGGACCGACTAAGTTTTGACTAAGATAGTAGATGATGTTCTCATGGAGCTCATCATCCTCCTGAACCAAAACCATACCAATTGCCTCTTTGGACATGGCGATATAAATCAAGTAATACCTACTGTAGTCAGGAGACTTCAGCAGAGGCGTCGATACCAAGGCTTTCTTCAAAGCATCGAGGGATTCCTGGACCCGCTCATCCCAAATAAAAGGGGTGTCCTTCTTCAAAAGACGCATGAAACCCTTAGTAATATTGGCATAGTTTACTATAAACCGACGTAAAAAGTTATATTTTCCATGTAAACCTAGAAGTTGTCGAATAACGTGCGGGGGAGGCAATCGAAGTATTGCCTCAACCTTTAACAAATCTACCATGATCCCAGTATCAAAGACTAAAAATCCCAGAAAACATCCAGACCTAACGCAAATGATGCATTTATGAGGGTTCAACCGGATTCTATAATGACGACATCTTTCAAAAAATAGTCGAAGGTGCTTAGGGTGATCCACTCTCTTACGAGAGTGAGCAGCAAGATCGTCAAAATAATCTTTGAATATATGCTTAAGATCATGGAATGCGAAGGTCATAGCATGTTGAAAGGTTGCTCTGGCATTTTTAAGGTCGAAAGGCATCTTCCGGTATGTGAAAGTATCCCAAGGAAAAATAAATGTCGTCTTATGTTGATTCTCGAGTTTAATTTGAATTTGGTTATACCCTGAAAATCCATACATGAAAGAGAAAAATTTGCTTCCCACACACTCGTCGAGAATCTGATCGATGAAAGGTGTCAGGAAGTTGTCTTTAAGACAATATTTGTCCAGGTCACTAAATTCCATGCATACACAGATGGTTCCTTGCTTATTATTCACAGGAACAAGATTGGATACCCATTCATTCAAGGGAACCGAGTAGATAAAGCCAACATTAAGCGGTTTCTCTACCTCTTCTTTAATAGTAGGGGCCTTCTGGGGATTGACAACTCTAAGACGTTGTCAAACAGACTTAGCATCCAGGTAATTTTTAATCTTGTGCTCGAAAATTCGAGGGTCGATTCCTGTCATCTCTTCATATGACCAAGCAAATACATCTCGAAAGTCCTTGAAGAGCTCGACATAGATCATGATTGCTTCTTGCGAACAATCTGCACTGATGTGTGCATTTTCAATCTTTCCAGGGGTACGAGAGATGTCGATCATGACAGTAGGAGAGATACTGGCCATATTTCCTTCGACATAAATGTCATGCGTATCAAGTGGAACTACAGCGTGACCAACTATCTCGCTCAGAGTAGATCAAAAGTCATCTTGTTCAATTCTAGCAAGCTCTGGGAGAAAATAAGAGTGATGATGAATATCATCCCAAGGTTTGCCATAACCATTCATGGCCTCGATGATAGCTTCGCCCGAGGGAAAATTATCATCGAGGTAGTCATGTGAACAAGATGATGAAGTGGCCCACACAGGCTTAAGAACAAAATCCTCCTTCTCCGTCGGTGAGGTAATAGGATCGAGATCGGAGAAAGTGTCAAGAACATCTTGATACGCTATCTCCATTGTCGATAGTGGCATGGCCATTCAAACATGTGACTGACCTTCACAATACGCAGTCGAGGAAGGTAGAGTCCAATGATCATTGAAATAGGAAGTTCAGAAAGGAATGAACCTCTCTGACAAAATGGGCCTACTGGACATGACGTAAACATGGTGAATCAGTTCCATGAATTCGAAGGTACCCATAAGGGATGAATACATTTTGACACTGATATTCTCAGTTTCTGACTGAGAGTTGTCGATCACGGGGATCAACGGTCCAACGAATGTACTGGAGCTAGCATACGCAAAGGATAATTGGTCGACCGTCATGATCTTCCCATCTCGAGGGAAACAAAGAGTGTGGAAGATGGAAAATACGATGAAAGTCATAGCATAAGTCCAATTGTGTCCTAGTAACAAGTTGTAATAGAGGGGCGCATAAACCACCTAGACATCCACCTCTACCGTCTTCCTACCTAACTAGACCAGAAAGGCAGGAAGAATATCGTGAGGGAGGAAAGAACGACTGTCAAAAGCAGTCAACATGGTCGGAGATTGAGAGAGAGTTGGAGAGCCGATAGATTTCCAACAGATCAGGGACATCACACATGTTGCAGCGCCTTCATCAACAATTGCACGCTTGATGGTATACTTTGAGTAACCCATGTGGATTTGTAATGCCACATGGTAAGGAAAGTGAGGCTTCACATTTGTGATGTCAAACTTGATAATTTTCGAGCCACTGGGGTCTAGACCTCCTAACGTAAATAGAAAGGCATTCCCTTGTGAAGGACATGTCTGGAGTACCTCCAGGGTCGACATCACACAAGAGGTTTGACCCAGGTCCTCAACAATAGAGTATTTCTGGGTGGCTCTAGAATTTGGATTTTGGGTAGAGTGCTTAAGTACTCCTCTAGGAATACAAGGTAGTGGCTCTGGTTTTTTTATCTGCAAGGGAATCTCCAAAGGAGGAGGATATTCTAGACTAGGTGCAGTCTGTGGATAACTGTAATCGCGAGACCAAGTGGCTACATTAACCTAGGAATTGACCATGTTGATGCACAAATGGTCATTGTCTTGTGTCGGTGGGTTTTGACTCTTGCCCGCCACATTTTCGGCATTTGAGGAGCTCGAGGCCATGTGTTGGTTATGTGGAAAAGGATTCGTCAACATGGCGGGCGGTAGAGATAAGAGCCTCGCAGCTTCCTCAAGTTTGGGGCATAAATGAGTAAGATGATCGTCTGTACAAATATTACAGGGAAATTTCACCTTATGCCTTTCTTTCTTGCACTCACCAACATTGTTATTCGTCCTCTCATTATTACCATTGTCCTTGGGTTTATTATTATTCTTCCCACCCTTACAATTATTATTACGTCCTTTCTTCTTATTCCCATTTGGTTGCTAGTTACCATTTGGGCCAGTCGACGATTGTACAGAATGTACATCCACCGAATGAGTGGGATTGGAAGACATAGACGAAGCTATCCCTCCTGAAGATTGTTTTAGAGACAACTCTTTCAAATGGTTGATCACCGAGTCTGCGGGTTTCACATTGGCGGAGCCTGCAATGCCATCGGCATGAGGTACATGCTTTTGTCTAGGATCATAATTTGACCTCGGTGCATCCAAAATAATCTTGTATAACATCCTAGTTTGAGCATATATAAGATCTAACTGTTGGGCTTTGAAGATTTCTTCTTCCTCAAATGTAACCCCGGATGTAGCAACATCCTTAGAAATAGGAGGTTGTAAAGACTTAAGGAACCATTCTAACAGGAAATCCGGGGGTATGCAGGTTTTGATCAACCTCTTCCATCTACACCACTCTTGGGTGTGATCCGAGATATGAGTGGATTTGTTCTGGCATAAGGTCAACAAAATTTCTAGACCAACATTGTAACGAACCGACAATTGGAAGTGGTTAAGGAAGACTAGCACCATCTGACTAAAGGTCTCGTATGCCCCCTTAGGCAGCTCGATATACCATTTCATGGAAACCCCTATGAGGGTGCATTGAAATAATCTTAACCGAATGGAATTTCGTTAACGGAATTTGAAGAGCACCATAAGAGAAAAGTGGTAACGTGATCACCAGGATCCTCACCATTCTTGACTTTTAATTTTGGATTATCCGAAGGAAGCTTGGTGGTAACGGGAGGCCATGTAGGATCATGACACACAGGTTCGTTCATCAACTTAGACAAGTCTAGTAGGTTGAGTGTGGCCAGAAAAGGGAGACGGGGT
>JASDQU010737400.1:127530-143604 GCA_032191745.1 Picea mariana
TCATGTTGAATTGTGGGGATAGAAAGTGCTCAAAACTTAAAGGTTAGATGGCATGCCACAATTAGAACCACGATATTGAGAAAGAGACACATGGTGGATCGTGGTGGATTGCGGGGAGAAAAGAAGTTGGACTCAAACCACCTTTGTCCACGCCCGCAATCATGTGATTAGCGCTCGGTCATAACCCGCGGTCATATACGATGGTTGTCAAAGAAAATGGGGCTAGTTCCCTGACTTTCCAAATTAGATATCGTGGAGATTGGATTTGTTTCCGTAAGGAGAACATAATTTTTACGCCCCACAGTGGGTGTGTGGCAACTAATTAGTAAGTTGCATCAATTAATTGCTCTACCAGGATGGTGTGTGAGGGCACTTAATGGGTGTTGGCATAAAGGCGTAGGCTTAAGGGTGGATTGATGGCGTAATGGCAAGGGTGCTTGATGGCAAGGGCATTCAAGGGAAATGCCTCATTGGGGCTCACATGCCGATCATAGCAGCAGGTGGGAGTATGAGTTCGTTGGCCTTGAACTACTGGGAGATCTATGATCAATATTGCTAATATTTTGGTTAGTATTTATGGGTTTCATTCATGCTTCAACGCTCCTACAGTCATGAGGACTATTGGTATTCACAACTTTGTGAGCGCAATTCGCAAGTTCCTTCTCTTCCACAAACTCCAAATTACTGGGCAGGTTGGCACAACTATTTTCCTTTACTATTTTTTTCATTAATAATGGATAGATGATAGAGATATATCATCTGCAAAATAACTTTTTCTTAATAAGAACAATAGCTACTAATTTCCTTAAAATACTTTGTTAGAGATTTCATATTTTTTTCATTAATAATGGATAGAGATATATCATCTAATGTGCACTCTAGTAGCCTCAATTCATCTGCAAAATAACTTTTGTTTAATAAGATAGAGATATATCATCCGAGGTGCACTCTAGCAACCTCAATTCATCTGCAAAATAATTTTTGTCTAATAAGAACAATAGCTACTAATTTCCTTAAAATACTCTATTAGACATTTCATATTTTTTTCATTAACAAAGGATAGAGATATATCATTTGAAGTGCACTCTAGCGGCCTCAATTCATTTGAAAAATAATTTTGGTTTAATAAGATAGAGATACATCATCCGAGGTGCACTCTAGCAGCCTCAATTCATCTGCAAAATATTTTTTGTTTAATAAGAACAATAGCTACTAATTTCCTTAAAATACTCTATTAGACATTTCATATTTTTTTCATTAATAAAGGATAGAGATATATCATTTGAAGTGCACTCTAGCAGCCTTAATTCATTTGCAAAATAACTTTTGTTTAATAAGAACAATAGCTACTAATTTCCTTAAAATACTCTATTAGACATTTCATAAATGACAGAAAACCAAATAAATTACCAAATTACTCTAAAACAAAAAGTAGCACGGAAAAAGACTGGAGTTTCTCTCGCACCCGTGCTACGTGAGCCCTCCTCTACCCCCATCCTCCAATCTCCATGGCTCCAGGAGGGGGCTCTGAGCCCTCCCCTCCTCCACCCTCAGATCTCTCGGCCTTCAAAAAAATGGTTGAGGCCTGTAACAAACGACCAATCTCAGCCTCCCAGGAAAAATTCGTGAAGAAGATGGACGCCATCCCGACGGTAGATCTCCCAACTGAAGAGCCATGTCGTGTTGCCTTAAACACCGCTGAAAGAGGCATGATCAGACAGTTCACTAGATTATGGCCTTCTACAAGAGCCATTGAAGCGTAGATCCAGAGGAACTGGAGACCTCTTGTCTCAGAAGGTATCAAGAGCCATTTTATCGAGAAAGGTTACTATATCTTCATTTTCAAAAATGTCGAAGACAGGAACCATATCTTCAGAAACGAACCTTATTTTATGGGCCCCTAGGGGCTGTACCTGAACCAGTGGACTCTGAACTTTGATCCAGCCTAGAATGTGTCATCGACAGTCCCACTCTGGGTTTGTCTCCCACACCTTCCTCTGCAATACTGGAGTCTGAAATCCCTAGAATCAATTGGGAATGCACTTGGAAAATACATTGACAAAGAAGAAATGAAGGATCAATACTCCTACGCACGAATCTACATGGAGGTGGATTTGGAAATAGGGCTACCAGAGGCCATCAATATAACAATGGCAGACTAGACACATGTACAAGAATTAGACTACGAGCAACTCCCCTTTAAGTGCAGGTATCTCCACAGCTATGGGCACTTCGCAAGAAACTGCAAAAAGAAGGTTGAGGAGGAAGAAGGAAAGATGAAAGGGGAGCAATGGATGAAGGTCCAGAAGTCGGCCCCCTCAAAACAAATCAATAAGCCTCACGAGAAAGGGACTTCTTCAGGAACCACGGTGACCAACACAGTGCAGCCTCAAGGGACTGGAAACTTAACCCCTATTCTGATAGATTCAACCCTGAACCCCTTCGGTCCTCTCAACTCCCAGGAAGAATCCCCAGATGCATTTCATGACTTGGCTCAACAGGACCTCCCCCCAGCTCTAGCAGAGATCAATCTAGGTGATCTTCCCCCTCAATTAGAAAACAAATTAGAAGGCTCTTCCTCCCCCTCTTACGTAGATATGATAAGAAAGAAACCTCTGGAAATGTTAGGATCATCAGAAGACGATACTTTCGAAAGACCATAAAAAAAACAGGAAGGAAATCCCTCAAAGAAGCAAGAGAGGAAGAAGAAGAGAGACAAAAGATGCAGGGCAGCCAACCCACCCTCGAAATGTCTATTAGACGAAATACCAGAGCCAGGCCCCCTCTTCACATCCCAGTAAATAATGAATCTAGTCTCTTGGAACTGCAGAGGCCTAGGGAGTCCTATGAAAATCGAAGCTGTGAAAGACCTGTTGAAGATAGAATTGCCAGATATCCTCATGCTCCAAGAGACAAAAATAGAAGGGGAGGCCCTTCTAGATCTTAGCAGAACGAACTGGAAAAGAAATGGTGGAAAGGCTATCAGTGCAAGGGGCACTTCTAGAGGGCTTGCCATGGTCTGGAATGAAGATCAGTTTCACCTTGAAATCTCCTTTGAGACTCAGCACTGGATCTATATAGAACTCCGGCACAAAAAAAGTAAGATCTCCATTGCTCTATTCAATCTTTATGTCCTGGTCCAATTTGTTGAGAAAAAAGAATGCTGGCAAACACTTTCTGATTTTGTAGAAGCATACTCTCCCAAGAATATTATAATAGCAGGGGACTTAAATATAGTGCTAGAACCAAAAGAAAAATGAGGGGGCATAATCAGTAGGGATCATATGCTCCCCCTTGTAGAGGATCTGATACAACAGTGGGATTTACTTGATATTAAACCAAAGAAAGGTTTATACACATGGATGAACAATAGAACAGGGGTTTCCCAAATTTCTGCGAGGCTTGACAAGTTACTGATGCAAAGCACACTCTTGTTGGAAAACAAAGTAGTGACCTCCAAAATTCTCCCAAAAATTACTTCAGATCACAAGCCCATTCTCCTGCAACTAGATGAGGAAGAATACTTACGCCCCATCCCTTTTAAATTCAGCCCTCAATGGATTGAGTAGGAAGGTGATGCAGGAGCATCGTTGGCAAGCACACAGAGGTGGGACCACTCAACACATGAGATTTCTCCCAGAAATTCAACGTGGCAGTTCAACTGATTTCAGGATCCGCCTCCACTCAGCGTTGAAATTCACCTTCGGAGACATGCTTGAACCGATGTCGGATTTTCCCTTTGAAGCAAGTTTTTGAAATTGTAAAACAGAGCAGAAGTT
Organism: Picea mariana; assembly: GCA_032191745.1. Classification (NCBI taxonomy): domain Eukaryota; kingdom Viridiplantae; phylum Streptophyta; class Pinopsida; order Pinales; family Pinaceae; genus Picea; species Picea mariana. Next base: position 131,310 of record JASDQU010737400.1, read on the forward strand.
CCACTTCAGCTCTGGAAAGCGACCGATCTAAGATAGCGTAGGATAAGGTTTAGAGTAGGCAAGTAGCCAGAGAAAACCCTAGGGATATTTTGGGTTATGTAAAAGTTTGTAAGCCTAGTTGGAAAAAAAAAAAAGTAGGAAGAGAGAAGTCATCTGTGAGAGAACTGCGAGTGAGAAGAAAGATCTCAATTTTTGAACTACTGAAATTTGTATGTGTTATGTAGCCAATGGGCACTTATGAATAGAACATAATGGAAAATTGATCCAAATGTGTTGTGCTTGGACTGTGTTTATTTTCCTGTTAATTTCTGTTTTATAAGCAAGTGAATGGAACGATGAGTTTTTCCAGTTTCAATTGTTTCTGTTCATTAGGAGCTCTGCAAGGTGTGCACTGAGCCAGAGAGAAACGTTGGGGAATTGTTTTCTCTTCATCGGGAGCTCTGCAAGGTGTGCGTCAAGCCACGGAGAAAACTCCGTGAATCTGAGTTATCGACGTCTGAACCAGATAGAGCTCAGAAGGGATAACACCTTGTAAGCGTTGTCAAAGTCCAGGAATTCATTCCCTGGAAGAATCGAAGACCGACTCTTCGTAGACTTAGAAATATTCTAAGTCGAAATCGAGTAAAGCTCAGAAGGAAGAACATCGTCGAGCATCGGTTCGCGGTGGAAATTACTGTAGACCGTCCGATTGAAAAAGAGGAGTGCATGCTTTAACCCTGCATAGATCCAGGAGGAGAGTTCGGGGATCCGAACGGATGGTGGAGAATCCTCGAGGAGGAACACCGAAACCCCGCAAGTCGTTGGATCAGGTAGAGCTGCGAGGAGGCTAGTGGTGAGAGGTTCTCGACATTCATTTCGGGACTTCGGGTACCGGGAGTTGGAAGGACGGAGGTTTTGTCCCCCAGAACCCCGAATCGCGAAACAGCGAAATAGCGATTCGATGTGAGCCGTCGATCATAGGAATTATTGTGAGTCGTTGATCGAACGTCAAAACATTTCGGCATTTCATCTTTTCGGCGACCGGAACTCCAAGGAGCAGGGACACTCCTTGCATCTTGATTTCGCAAAACGCAAAATCCTGAAAAGGAGTAGGCGTTGGGTCATTTCGGATTTTCGGCGACCAGAACCTCCAAGGAGCAGAGACATCCCCTTTCATCTTGATCTCGTGAACCGTGAAATCCTAAAAAGGAATAGGCACCAGGTATTTCAGCTTTTTCGGTGACCAGAGACCCTAAGGAGTGAGGATATCCCCTTGCATCTTGATCTTGTGAACCGCGAAATCCCGAAAAGGAATAGGCACCGGGTATCTTGGCTTTTTCGGCAACCGGAGACCCTAAGGAGTGAGGATATCCCTTGCATCCAGATTTCACGAAACGCGAAATCCCAAAGGAGCGAGCGTCGGGCCATTTCGGCATTTCGGCTATCGGGGGTTCGAGAGGCCAGAAGACGGGACACTTGACCTGTGAAGTCCCGATCCCTGATAAACGCCTTTTCGACTTGGCACTTGGTCACAGCCCTTAGTCGTGCACTGTGGGGAGCTCACGCTTGGCGCCCGAAAAAGCCAATTGATCATTCATAAGGGACCTGTGTATTCGTTCGAAGGATTCCAGTTCGGAACCAGAAGAGCCATTTTGGCTCCAAAATCAGAAGATCCTGACCGGGAGGTCGTGCAACCCTTAGGAGGAATAGGGGGTCTGCATCAGAAGGGTTCATGGAAGTAGTTACCAAAGCCTAGTCCTCTCCGTTCAAAGGTTCACCAAGCTTTGTTTGGGAACATAAATTAAAAACAACAAAAATAGCTCTTAAAGAGTGGGTTAAATCCCCCTCTAACCCTTACTCTGCAAAAAGGAAAGAGGTTGTTCAATAGTTAGCAGAGTTTCATATGGACATGGAAAGTTAGGACATAACCATTCAGAGTCTGGAGAAGGAACAAGCTACCCAACAGGTCTCTCACATAGCTTTCAAATATGAAGATGAGTACTGGAAATTAAAGTCCCGAAGCCTATGGATGGCAGCCAGTGACCACAACACGACCTTCTTTCATAGGAAATTCATAGGTGGTCTCTCCCAAAATCATATCTTTGAAATCACTTCAGCTGATGGTACAGTCTCCAAAGGTTTTGCAAAAATAAAGGTAGCAACAGAAAATCATTTTTAGAATCTCTACACAAAGTATGGAACAGGAAATGAAGGGATCTCTGCTGACTTCCTTTCCCAAATGCCTCATCTTGTTAGTAATGAGATCAACACAAGTCTCTTGAAACCTTTCATTGAGGAGGAAATCAACAAAGTTGTTTGGGACATGGAATCTGACAAAGCCTTGGGCCCTGGTGGATTCTCCATTCACTTCTACAAAGCTTGCTGGACAATTATCAAATCAGATTTAATGAGAATGGTTAAAGATTTCCAACAAAAGGCCAAGGTGGGAGGAAACACCAACTCCACATTCCTCGCCTTAATCCCCAAAGAATTCAACCCGGTCTCTTTTGACAGATTCAGAGCTATATTGTTGTGCAATGCTTCCTATAAAATCCTCTCGAAGCTACTGACAAATAGACTAAAACCCATTTTGGGACAACTCATTTCCCACTCCCAAGGGGGTTTCATCAAAGGAAGGCAGATCTTGGATAATGTGATTATTGTACAAGAAGCCATTTATTCAAGCCACCAAAGGAAGGAGAAAATAATGCTTATCAAGCTTGACATGGCCAATGCTTTCGATCGGGTCAAGCGATCTTTTCTCTACAAAGTGTTGCTCGCTTATGGCTTTAGCCCAGAATTTGTAAATCTGATCAAAGCCTGCATTGATAAGCCCTGGATCACCCCCCTAGTTAATGTCCGACCTACTAAATACTTTCAAGCTTCAAGAGGGATAAGGCAAGGCTGCACGCTATCCCCCTTCCTGTACATTCTAATGCCAGACTCCCTGAGTAGAAAACTGATAGCGGAAAGGAACGTCGGGGAAATCCTGGGCATTTGACCAACAAAAGGAATAGAACCAATCAATCATGCTCTGATTGTTGATGATTCCCTTCTGTTGGGAGGAGCTTCCCTCCGAATAGCAAGGGCTTTCAATGAGATAATTCAAAATTTTTGCTGCATCTCTGGAGTGCTGGTCAACAAGAGAAAGAGTGTTGTGTATGGCTAGAACACGAATGAGAAAACCATTTCTAGAATTTATCATATCTTGGGTTTCAAAGGATTTGCTTCCTGGGACAAAATCAAGTATCTTGGTTTGCCTCTAACACTGGGAGCAAACAATCCCTCGCTATGGATGGAAGTCATTAGCAAATTCAAATATAAAATTGTAGCCTGGGGAGGACAATGGCTTAACACCGCTGGAAAACTGATCCTCATCAAAGTGGTCTTGACTTCTCTCCCCTTATATCATGCCTCCTTTCTTCTCGCTCCAAAGGCAATCACAGATCAAATCTCGAAGCTATTCAAAGATTTCCTTTGGAGAGGAGGAAAAGGAAATCAGAGAAAGTTCCACTTAGTCAGTTGGGACATAGAAAAACGCCTAAAGAGTGAAGGAGGACTCCAAATAAGAGACCCTAGCCTGACCAACATCATCCTAGGAGGTAAAATTCTCTGGCAAATGTATTCCAACAGAATTCACCCTGTCAGCGTACTCCTCCGAAATAAGTACCTCAAAGGAACTTTTTTGAGAAATTTTCAGAGTGAAAACACCCCCAAAGGCACCCCGCTCTAGAAAATTTGTAGGAAATCCCTGGAATTCTTTAAAAAACAACTATCCATAGTCCCCAGGAATGGAAAAAGAACATTGCTCTGGGCCGATAGCATAATGGGCAATCCGCCTTTGGAAAACACAGTAGAACTAACTGAAATTCGTGAGTGGCTCTCTCAGCTCGGGCTCAAAAGTTTAGCAGACATCTCGGCGTGGGATCAGGACGGATTCTGGACGAACTGGGTATTCCCTGATCTTCCAGATCACCTTCTACACCAAAAACACCTCCTCCTCGAATCGTTGATCGGGTCTTCTCCTGTAAGCCTCTATGAGGTCGATTGCTGGAGATGGGGGAAGACAGGAATATACACAGTCACCCAAGGTCATGCCTCCCTGCAAGTCCAACGACCTCCTCTCCTCAAGCCTGCGATTTTGAACCACGTCTGGGACAACTACGACCTCCCAAAAATCAATTTCTTCACCTGGGTGCTTCTCTATAGGTGCGTGTTGACTGGAGAAAACCTCGAAAATATGGGCATCTATGGACCACACAAATGCATCTTATGCATAAAGACTACAGAAAATTTAGACCATCTCTTCGTGGACTGCCCATTTTTCCATTCAGTTTGGACGCACACGCTACAAGGACTCCAGGTAATTACACCCATTCAATTCGCAGTCAACACTCTCTTTGAATATTGGCAAGATCGATATCCAAGAGCATTAAATAAAAATTCATTGTGGAATCATATCTAGTCTTCCATCCCCAAGTTCATCTGCTGGAAGATCTGGATCGCAAGAAACAATCTTATTTTTAACAATACAATCCACTCTCCTCATACAGTAGTGGCTAAAGCCAAGGCTTCCCTGTTGGAAGCTCTGAACAATCACTCGGCAAAGCTTGACACCCCTCTCACTCCAGAGGAGAGAAACTTGATGGGCACCCTCTTGACTCAGGGTAAGACAAATATCCTAGCCCGTCCTTCTTCAAACCCCTCTTAGCGCTTAAGAACAACAGACGAAGAATTCCAAGCATGGTGGAGAAAGAAAAACAAGGTAGCAATCTTCTTCGACGGTGCCTCCAAAGGGAATCCCGGGACAATAAGAGATGGCAGAATTATCTATTCCCATGACGGTTCTCGTGTAGACAGATTCAAGTCGGGGTTAGGAAAAAGCACAAATAACCAAGCCAAAATCCTTGGGCTTTTAAAAGGCTGCCAAATCGCCCAGGAATATGAAAATAAAGCTCTTCAAGTTTTCGGCGACTCAAAAATTGTGATAAAAACAGTAAACTTGAAGGAACATTTCGCCAATCCGGCCCTTAACAAGACTCTTCAGAGACTCCGGGGTTCTTTGCAAAGCTTCGCCTCCTTTGAAATTTATCACATCCTCCACAGCTCGAACAAAGAAGCAGACAAAAAGGAAAACAAGGGATGCATCTTGAAGCAAGGAATTTTCAGGAAAAATGAGGAGGCACCTGGATACATTCCCATTCCGTAAAAGTAAGGTTCAATACCAGACAAAAGTAAGAAATGAAAAGATTGTTTAATGGAAAAAGAAACAAAGACTATATGTAATTCTAGTTGATTAGGCTTCGACCCAACCGCCTCATTATTCAATAAAATATAAATGTTCTAGTTAAAAAAAAAAAAGTAACATGCAAAGCTGGAGAAAATTGATACGAAGTACTTGAATGGACCACAATTCAAGAACAAAACGCAGTGATATGATTTCAAAATTCTACCTTTCAGGAATTGCAATAAATTTTTTTATGAGATGAACACATACATTTTTTTACCAGAAACTAGACACATCTAGAAATACCGTTTGTGAACATAATTTAGAGACAAACATTAATGGAAACTTACTCACAAATTCTTTTGAAATTATATTTTCATGTAGAAATGTCAATATTAAACAATCTTCTAATAGTAATTTTAGTAAGAAAACTGACTCATAACATGTCTGAGACGGGGTAAGCAAAGCTTAGTTTATTCCATACACATCAACGAAAAATACAAATATATATATAACAAAAATCGGTTCAGAATGGTTGTAAGCGGTTAAACTGCGACTAACTCTCCATTATTCTAACTCTCCCCTTTAATGGAGAAAGGATTTACATCCACACCTCACATCTCTCTAAACAATTCAAATTTGATCTTCCCAAGAGGCTTAGTGAAAATATCAACAAGATTTTCACTAGTATTACAATACATTAAAGAAATGTCATTAGACTGCATCTTTTCTTGAACAAAATGGAACTAAGTATCCACATGCTTTGTCCTTGGATGATAAATTGGATTATTTTCTAACTTGATTGAGATATCGTTATCGCATTTGATTATCATAGCTTTCTTTTGTTCTTATCCAACATTTTGAAGTAGTCTTCTCAACCAAACAACTTCACAAACTGTTGCACAAAACGCTTTATATTTTGCTTCAGTGGATGACAAAGATACAGTAGGTTGCTTCTTACTACTCCATGAAACAATCCTGGATCCAATGCCAAAATCATAACCTGTAGTAGATCTTCAATCATCCGGATTGCCAGCCCAATCTGAATCTGAGTAACCTGTCAGCTCAACATCGAATGAATCAGTATACTTAATACCATAATCAAGTGTTCCTTTGAGATACATGAGTACCCCTTTTGTTGCATTCCAATGGATTTCTATAGGTTTAGCCATGAATTGACTTAACACACTAACAAAGTATGCTATGTTAGGTCTGGTTGTAGTGAGATAGTTCAGGCTTCCCACCATCTGTCTATAAACTATATCATTTACCTCCTTCGAACCATCATCGCAGTAAAGTTTCATGTTCTGTTGCATTGGAAAATAAGAAACTTCACACCGATCCATTTTAAACCTCTTAAGTACTTATCTGACATATTTATCTTGAGATACAAAGGTTTTACCATCGTTTCTCCAGACTTCAAGACCAAGACAGTAATGTAACTCTCTGAGATCTTTCATTTCAAATACCTATGCCATCTGCTTCTTGATTCCACTAATCATTTTTTCTGAATTTCTTGTAACAATTAAATCGTCAACATATAAGGAAATCAATACAATGTGCCCATTTTCATCAAACTTGGTATATAGATTTGGATCACTTTTTCTCCTCATAAAACCTTATTGAAGAAATAATGAATATATCTTCTCATACCATGACCTAAGTGCCTGTTTTAGTCCATACAATGCTTTCTTTAATTTACATACTAAATGTTCTTGAGCACTTTTCACAAACCCCTCTGGTTGAGTAAGGTAAACCTCCTCCTTTAATTCACCATTCAAGAAAGCAGACTTTACATCTAATTGGTGAAGCTTCCAATGGTGTTTTGTAGCTAGTGCAATTAACATTCTTATAGTGTTTAATTTAGCTACCGGTGAAAATGTTTCTGCATAATCAATTCCCTCTTTCTGTGAATACCCTTTTGCCACCAATCTAGCTTTATATTTGTCTATACTACCATCTGCTTTGAATTTAGGTTTGTATATCCATTTACAACCTATGGGATTTTTATCTTTAGGAAATTCAGTCAATTCCCAAGTTTTGTTTTTCATTATAGAGTCATATTCTTCCTCCATTGCTTCTCTCCACTCTTCATGTTCATTAGCTTCATTAAAACTCATGGGTTCTATGAAATTTGAAATATTACTCATTAGGGAATAATCTTTATATTTTTTAGGTGGACAAACCTGTCGTGAAGATCTTCTCAATTGGCTGGTGACTTCTTCTTCGTTTTTTGAATATTCTTCTTCACTGCTAGATGTATCCATGTCACTTGGTGCCTTTTCCTGCTGTTGTTTCTTCTCTTCTTTGATCTCCTCCTCTTCAAGAAGTACCTGCCACCCTTCATGACTGTTGTCTTCATTGTTTCCTTCTACATGTTCATGGAAGATTACATCTCTACTTGCAAACACTTTGTGAGTAGATGGATCAAATAGTTTATATGCACCCTATATTTACTATTTATTGCTCAGGGATTTTTGGTCGAGCCTGCTTACGCAACCTCATAAATTTCATCGCAGTTCATAGCATTTCGTTTCGCGTCAATAGCTTTAGCATCAAGCTTCTTCTTGTTCTCCTTTGGAATGTGTGCAAAAGCCTTACACCCAAATATCCTCAAGTTATTAATTGTTGGTTTAGAATCAAACAAGGATTCGAAAGGAGTTTTATGATCAATACACCTTGTTGGAATTTTATTCTTTAAGTAAACAATAGTGTTAATGGCCTCAGCCCAAAAAGCATTTGAGAGATTCTTACCTTTCATCATACTTCGTGCACACTCCACCAGAGTTATGCTTTTCCTTTCTGCAACTTTGTTCTGTTGTGGAGTGTGGGGAACAGTAAATTGATGTACTATTCCATGATCTTTGTAGTACTTGATGAAGTTCTTCAATATGTACTCTCCCCCTTGATCTGAGCGAAGGATTTTGATGGGTTTTCCTATTTGCTTCTCCACCATGTTTTTAAATTCCTTGATGTATTAAAAAACATCACTCTTTTTCTTGAGGAAATAAACCCATGTGTATCTTGTGCAGTCATCAATAAACAATAAGAAATAATAAGCACCTCCTAGCAACCTTGTCTGCATTGGTCCACAAACATCAGTGTGCACAAATTCTAATAGATCTCTTTTTCTCCTATCAGGATTAGAGGGGAATTCATCTTTGTGCATCTTTCCTAATGCAAAACCTTCACAAGAAGCATACTCGTTCTTCAACATAGGGAGACCTTCAACCATACATTGTTTTTGTAATAACAACAAATCCTGATAATTAATGTGGCCATACCTTTGGTGCCAAAGAGTTTCTATAGACATAGTCGCAGAAGTTAAATCTTGATGATCCTTGCTAGTGACATCCAGTTTGTATAGGCCTCCAACTCTCACTCCTGAAGCAACATTTATGTAATGATCTTGCAAGTCCGTCACTATACGATGTGTCTTGAAGAATTCGACCTTCAAATCCTCATCTGTAATGGTGGACACAAAAATCATTTTTTTCTTTATCCCAGGGACATACACAACATTGCGAATGTGTCTCACAGTACCATTCGAAAGTGTTACTGGAATATCTCCATATCCCTTTATTTGATAAGAGCGATCATATCCAAGATAAATATGGGCACCATTATATGTTTCTTTAAAATCTGTATGCCAATTCTTATTACATGTCATGTGAATTGAAGCGCCAGAATCAACAAACCAAGCATCAACATCATCAGTTTCAGTAGACAACGCAACATTTGACACAAACAATTTGAGATGTTTTGGTTTTCTTGTACAAAGCTTCTTGAATGTTTTCTATTTTTATGCCTAGCCTCATCATCATTTTTCTTGTTATAACATTCTCTGGCAATATGCCCAATCCTACCACAATAAAATCACATAGGTTCATTCCTATTCGATGGCATACCTTGATTTGGCTTTGAAAATGACTTCTTCTTAAATTAACTTCCTCCTTTGCCTCCTTCTCGTGGTTTCCCTTTAGGGAATTTCTTCTTTGTCCATAGTGCTAAGTCTAAATTCTGAGGCTTCAAATTCGCGCGCCTCTCTTCCTTTTGCAACAATATACCTGTGAGTTCCTCAAAAGTGGGAGTTTTCTCCCTCGCTGCAAGGCCTGTTATAAACATTTGATAGTCCTCTAGCATCCCATTTAGGGCAATTGTTACAAGATTAGTGTTTGACACTTTTTCTCCTATATCTCCCAATTTATCTTTCATTTCCTTAATTTGCCCAAGAAAAGTACTCACAGACTCATTTGTATCCATCTTAATACTTAGCAATTTACTCTTTAGGAAAAGAATGTGATTCGTATTATTAGTTTGATACAGATCTTTAAGTGCTTGCCATGTTTCACTAGAAGTCTTAGCATCTCTAATATCCAGAATTATGCTATCTTTAACAGACATTCTCAACAATACATTGGCTTTGTTCTCTCTCTTATCCCAATCTAAGATTGTTGTCGTTGTCGCACCTACAGCCGCATCGAGTTACGCTTCATCTCCTTTTGTGATCGTCCATCCAATTTATTGGCTTCGTTGAGGTATGTTTTTGCCAGTGGATTCACCATCCTTGCAAACTCCTTTATACAACAAGCACACGCCTGGTCAAGTGAGCAAACTCTTTAAAGAAGAAAACACACGCCTGGTCAAGTGAGCAAGGAGCAACGATCTAGTGAGCAAGCAATTGAACCAGCGATTTCTCCTATCGTAGGGACGCTCTTCCAGAATTGTTTTAGCAGCGATCTTCTCCAGGAAGCATTTAAATTTTAGCAGTGATCTCGATTTCAGGTTACTTTTCAAGTTATACAATGATCTAATTTGTTCTGATTGCAGTGAACTCAGATATAGACAACAATCCCAACGATCACCGCTCATATCACAATTTAAAGGCGCAGACCAGATACTCCGCGTTCAATAGGAAACGCTCAATAGTCCTCTCGTGCAGTGAATATCCAATAGCGGAGACCTCCTTCAGCACCGATCTCCACGGTACCCCACACAATGATCTTCCACAACAAGCAGCGATCGAAACTGGGCAGCAGACTCAATTCACGCGCCTCTCTACGCAACAACTATCTATCTCTGTCATGCGCCTCTCCACGCAGCATGCAAAGGAACGAATCGCGGTCACGCAATCGCGCGCCTCTCTCCTCCCTCAAGCTCTGATACCAAGTAAGAAAACCGACTCATAACCTGACCAAGACGGGGAAGCAAAGCATAGTTTATTCCAAATTCATCAACGAGAAATACAAATATATATATAACAAAAATCGGTTCAAAACGGTTAAGAATATGTTGAGAACGGTTGTAAGCGGTTAAACCGCGACTAACTCTCCATTATTCTAACTATTTTTGTCAACAAACTATAAAATTCCTTGTGGAAGCATATTCCACAGTGGTCTTCCAAGATGAACAAATCAAAATCAAAGATGCTTGTATGCTTTATTCATGATTTATAGTTTGCTTTCTTTTGTTCAAATCATGTGTCTTTCTTCCTTCTTTTTCAAACCTTAGCAATGTTAGAAAAATAGGATCGCAGAACATAAAGTTAGATCTGTGACCTTATAATGAACACTCCAGATTGACTATGAAATTACTATATTTTACAAGGTAATTTTCCAAAAAAATATTTCGCTCGAGGGCTCGTTGGCCCCCATGCCCCCCAGTCAGGGAAGGGGGAGTAGGTCCCCCCCGAACCCCTTTCATTAGGGGGCTAGGCATACCTGCATATAAATCAATGAGATAATCAGGCTCCACAACCAACAAATAGAGCTTCATTAAGAGAAGATAGGTAAGGAAGTCTCAATTGTATGTGTTCCATGTAAATTGAATATTTCTTATGTTATAGTTTGTGGTTAAATTAATGAAAATTTCTGCGTAAACTAATTGGCATGGTCCTCTAAGTCTGCAACCTCCGACAAATTACACATACATGAGCATTCTCTTCTTCATCAATATTCGGCATGGTCCTGTAAGTCTGCATCTTCCTTCAAATTATACATACATGAGCATTCTCTTTGATCCGAAAATGATCCAGAAGCCTGATAGGGCTTGAAAAATGCTCAAAAATAAAAGTGCTCGGAATGTGACGAAACTTGTGCCATTGCGTCTGTCTCGTCTTCCTGATTCCGGCGGTATATTTACTTCGTCAAACGGAGTCCGTATGGAGAAGATATCGCGTTCTGTCCGAAAAGTCAAACAGGCAAAAAAGGGGATGACCGTACAGTCCGTACAGCTGACGTGGCATGTCCGTACAACTGACGTGGTAGACCGTACGGAGGACACGTGGCATCACCAGGATGCGACACATGTCAGGTGATTTTGGCATTTTCGTCGTGCGATTCGACCAGTACGGAAGTGACACGTGTCACCACTCACAGGGTGACACGTGGCACGCTGACGGGGCAGACACGCGGCAGATGACGTGGCAGTACGGCAGGGACATGTGGCAGCATAGCAGAGTGACACGTGGCGGTACGGCGATCGTTGTGGCAGATGAATTGGCAGGCACGTGGACCAATCACGTGATGACACGTGGCATTATCCGATTGGTTTTTAAGGGTGCCACGTGGCCCAGTCAAGGGCTGCCACGTGGCACCCCATCATTGGCTGTTAGGTTCAATGTAAAAGTTTTGGCTTGATCGTCATCAGGCAGGGTCGAACCCGTGACCTCCGGGAAGACAAACGACTTAACGGAATCAAGCTAGCCAGGGCGCCGGCCGGCGGAATTTGTTATTTAAACGGTATAAAAAATATATGAATTGCAACAGGGGTTCGGTCGGGGGAATAAGGGTCGGGGCTTAGCCCCAGCCCTCGCTAACGCCTATGACCAGACCACACTTGACCATAGCACAGGACCACCGGATGGCACGGGGTATTGTTATAACAAAATTGGTCGTGGCCCTATTGGGGCGCCATAGGACCAACCTACCGCATAGCACGGGGGCTAAACAACAAACGGCCACCGGATTAACGTAGCATAAAGTCCTATTAAAACGCCACGTGACCGAGAATGGAGGCCCGCGCTATGGCGCGTGGCCATATGGCATGCCACATGACCGAACCAAGGGGGCCGCGCGCGCCAATTGGGGG
>JASDQU010737400.1:159772-178998 GCA_032191745.1 Picea mariana
AAAGGTCTCTTTCCAGGAGTTGCTAAGACATCCACCCATAATTGTATGGGCCAATGATCGGAACCTGGGTAATTTAGGATGGTGGAATCCATAGCAGTTCCATTCATAATCAAAGGTTCCGATAGGAGGAATCGATCCAATTTGCAAGCGATTTGGTGTAGCCCCGTTCTTCTATTTGTCCAGGTGTGAGTGCCATTGCTGGTTTCCAAATCTATTAGATGGAGGTCATCTATCAGATTGTTGAAAGCACTGGAGTCTTGATCCAAGCGCCTCGATCCCCCTTTTTTCTCCTCTAGGCTGCGAATGATGTTAAAGTCCCCCCCAATAGTCCATATATCATATCTGGTGAGGCTGGATAGATAACGCAGGCTGCTAAGGAAGGTCTATTTGTCCCTTGGATTGGCTGGGCCATATACATTGGTTAGGTGGCCAGGCTTGTCAGAGCCGATGAGTCTATACTCTGTTGTTATGGACCATCTGGTGGTGTAGAAATTTTCCATTAAAACCATATTGGTGTTCCAAAGGATGGCCACTCCTCTAGCTGTACCTGTAGCATCAATCGAGACCGCTCTCCCCTATCGCCAGCAGTAAGGAAGCAGTCGATCCATGTCCTCCAAGGTGCATTTTGTTTCTTGTATCATCATAACGTCTGGGTTTTCCGCTATAATCAGTTCTCGTAGAATCTTTTGCTTGCTACGTCCATTAAGGCCTCTAATATTCCATGAGATAATCTTCATGATGATGGAGGGGGTGGGAGAGGAGGGAAGCTGTCCGAGATCAGGTGGATCTTCCCTGAGTTTACCATGAAGTTCCCTATTTCCTGCATGAGCTTGTTTGTGGATTTTCTTCCTCTTTTCTTTTCTTCCTTTTGGCTTTTGCTTGAGTTTTTGGTCTGACTTCCCTAGATTCCCAAGACTTTACTAGCACTGGCTGATGATCCTGCAGAGGAGTTGAGAAATACCTTGTGCACTTTCCTTAGTTGATCTCTGGGTATGGTGTAGAGCTTCTGATGTCGGTAGGCATGTTCAAGGTGTTCCAGATCCACCCCAACGAGGTCCTGTTCCTCCATCTCCATTTCCTCGTCTGCATCTTCTAGCTCTGGCATGGCTGGCGATTCCTATTCCAAGCCTGAGGGGGTTGGGTCTTGGTTGTTATTCTTGGATATTTTCCCAGGGCTGTGGCTCTCGATCTGAGGTTTATTGTTTGGAGGAGGTGCATTCATATTTGCGGGGGTTACTGTGTCCCCTGGTTGATTTTGTAAAATTGCGAATTTATTACTAGTGGAGGGGTCTTTGCTTACCTGGGTCGTGTCCTTCCTTCCTCCCTGTCGTCTTTTTCTTGCCTGCTGCACGAATCCTTCAGTGTCCTTGCCGCCCTCTGAGTTTCCTTCTTTGTTGATCTGATTGAGAGGGCATTCTCTAAAGAGGTGACCATGTTCGTGGCATTTCCTGCAGCGGAAGGGAATGTGTTCATAGTCGATGGTCTGAGACCAATCTTCATCATGACATTCCAGAGTGATTGAACCCGAGAGCGGCTTAGCTATGTTCAGATACACACAGATTCGTGCATATGACGTATAGTGCCTTTGCTTAGTGGCCTCAGAAGACTTGACATATATGCCAATGGTATTGCCAATGCCTGCTAGGACCTCTTCCAGCCAAAACTCCTGGGGAAGAGAGTACAGTCGGATCCAGACCGGTGCATGGGCAAAGTCTTCTTTCTCTGGGCTGAACTTTTCTGTCCAGAATCTCAGAAATAGTCCGGCGGAGTTATAGAAGTATGGCCCTCCATCGAAGATGCGGTTTCGATCTTCTAGATTGTGAAAGATTATTGTGAAGAAGCCCTTCGAGCCCAGTTGTAAATCATAGTGGCCTTTTGGTTTCCACCAATACTGTATCCATTTGACAAGGTCTCTCTCAGAGGGCCAAAGCCCTAAGAACTTCCCTACTAAGGCGTTGTCTCGCATGTATTTCTTCTGCTCTTCAATACGGGGTGAACTGACCACGTATTTTGGGGCTTGTGGTGCCTGTGGGATGCATTTCCCCGACACCCATGGGGCCGAACCACTTGCAGGGACTTTTTCTTTGGCTGGATTGATGTCCATGTCTTGGTCTTTGAAGGTGCCCTCTGCCAGAAGCTGCGCGCGCATTTCGGGAGGCGTTTCGAATGTCGGCCGCTTAGTTCCAGTTTCAGAGGTTGCATTGGCCGTGATCTGGCTGTAGGTGACTCTGGGTTGTTCTCGTTCCCTTCGATTCAGGGGCCCCTGCGGGGCGACCATTGTGTGGGCTCAGTTCGCGGCGGCGAAGATGATCTAAACCCTACTTGCAGAGCAATCCTTAACATGAAGTCAACCGATTGACTATAAAATATAAATATTATAAAACAAAGGTTAAAATTAGAAATATTGCAAAATAAATTAAAATATATATTTTTTATAAATATGAAAAATATAAATATTATTAAAAAAATAAAGTTAGAGACATTGCAAAATTAATAAAAGTGAAAATATTTTACAAATATGAAAAAGGTAAAATTAATTAAAATATTTTTTTTTACAAATATTAAAAAAATATAGATATGATAAAAGAAAGGCGGAAAGTTAGAGACATTGCAAAATTAATGAAGGTGTTAATATTTGACAAATATGAAAAAAGATTTAGGCGATATTGGGGATAATTCTAACTTGGAGTATCAACATGATTGTACATCAAGAAAACCCGTAGAACTTTGAACTATTGACAAGTATCAAAGCCATCCTCCAAGTGTCATTCTTTACCTAGAGATTCAAAATCTATGTGCACATTCTCATAGAGAATAAATTAAACAGATTTATCAGTAAATTTTCTTTGGTATTTTGATGAGGTGCTATGAATTTATAATTAAAGTTAAAGCAAAAACTATTCTTTACCTAGAGATTCAAAATCTATGTGCAAATTCTCATAGAGAATAAATTAAACAGATTTATCAGTAAATTTTCTTTGGTATTTTGATGAGGTGCTATGAATTTATAATTAAAGTTAAAGCAAAAACTATTGCACATTCAGATAAATTAACAATGATGTTCTAGGATACATAACAATTGGGTGTTTTCCCTAGCCAAATGTCTCATGGTATGAAACATGTGGTAGATGTATATACTCTTTTTTCTTTCATGCATTTACAGATTTTTTTATGTGTAGATACCAAATTCCATCATTACCAATCCCCTCTCACCAGGAACCCTATGCGTATGCGTTCTGTGACTTTCTGCTTTCTTCATTGCCTAAAGACAGATCAATTTCTTACCGTGAAAATGTTGATAAAACCAATGAACAGATAAAACTCTGGTCTGGTGATAGATTTCCTTCCAAGTATGATATCCTTCCAAGTATGATAGAATGCCCTCTTTTAATGCTAACTCCTAAATAATAAAGCAAATACTTTAAACACTATTTTTCATATGAGTTAGAAGTATTCTTCATTAGGCTAGATGAAAAAACTAATTCGCGAATAAAATGTCTTTCATATAATACTTGTGGTTTTTTGAAATTATATATTATTTTTAAGAATAATGGAGGGAAAAATCAAAGTATTTACATGTTTGTTTGGAAACATAAATATTCATTTAATATATATATATATATATATATATATATATATTATTAAAAACATTTATATAATACAAAAATGATTATTTGAATTATGTAATAAAATTTTAATATAAAAATTTCTTATCAAATGATAAAATAGATAAATATTAATTTTATATAATTTAGTTAGATATGATAAAAGTTCATTTTGATGTTTATAATAAATATTTGTGAAAATTAGATTAAAATAAATAAATATTAATTTTATATAATTTAGTTAAATATGATAAACGTTCAATTTGATATTTATAATAAATATTTGTGAAAATTAAATTAAAACACATGAGAAGAAGTACCTTTGTCACTTTAACAAATCTATATATGTAATAGAGATATTTCATAGGTGGCCTAAATTACTTCTTGGGAAGTTTGATGTTTTCCCAACTTCCCTTCTAACAAGAAAAGAATTGATTCATGCTTGACTGTAATAGATGGCATAAAACTCATGTCACATAGATTGCTCTCATGCTTGAAATGTGTGCAACCAAGCCCATGCATTCAAACTTGCACATAGTGATGACACTTGTACAAAGTGGTGGACTAGCTTGACAATTGGATGTGCATTGTGAAAAGGCATTGAATAAGTGATAGATTACTTCAAATACTGACAAAAATCCTGTGAAAACTCTCCAATGCGATCATACTTCTTGTGATTAAAATTTATTCTAAATAACTAGTTGTTCCTAGTTCAATGAGCTATTAGTGTAAATAAAATAAATTGCTCAAGTTGTCCCACTGTGCATGGTTATTGCCTCTATAATATTTGTATATCAACTTCCTGAATCCCTCTAGTTGCATTGCAATTTTGGCATTCCAAAGAATTCAAATAGATCTTATATTACAAAGAACTAAAGAAAATGAAATTTAAGAAAGGATAAGGAATGCCATGCCCTTTGAATTGATTACCTTTGTTGTTCTAATATCAATCCCATCCCTTCGTTCAATGATTATTCTCACAATTTAATCTATCAACCTGGTACCTTCAATATTCGCTTAGCAATGCATATTCAATCCCATCCCTTCATTTGGTGAACACAATGCCCTAACTCTCCTTTGCCTCTATTGAGCAATCTTATATGTGTGATCCCCTCTAGAGTGCTACAGGGCAATGGATTTTCATTGCATGAATCTTCATAAACTCTATAGATTTGGTTTGGGTTTTCCTAGTAAATGTTATTTTGTTAGGAATTCCCCCCCATCGTATTTGATCTTATTTTGGGCAAATGAGTTTACCTAGTTTGACTTTTGGCATTGAAAAGCTTAGTGGTTAAGGTCATTTACGCATGATTAGAAATGGATATTACAAGTGTAGCAACTTGATTAGAAGTTGAGAAGATGAAAATGAAGCTAAGCATGAATGGAGCTATGGAGCTATGAGATTCCCCTATATAATTAACTTATTGAAAAAGAGATTATAATTTATCGTAAAAAAGAAATTATAGCAAAAGGGAAACTTCCAAACACTTTTCTTCATTGGAAAATCCACCCCACAACCTTTTGCCTGAAATTCAAAGCACTCAACCACCCCATTGGATGTGAGTAAGTTCTTTATAATTGCAATGTCAAATGTAGGATTCCAATAGAATTAAGTTAGGTGATTTTGAATTCTAGCATTAAAATAGAGTAATGGTAAATTCTAGCAAAATAAACCGCCCATACAAAATTTGTTATAACAATTTTTATCCTTAATACATTATTATACGTCTGGTGCCGTGGTGTAGTTGGTTATCACGTCAGTCTAACACACTGAAGGTCTCCAGTTCAAGTCCGGGCGGCGCCAATATTTAGTTTCTAATTTTTTGACTTTTCGCTGCAAGTTGCACTGCTCTCTTTAACTGATGGATGATGCGGATCAGAAAAAGAAAAACCTGTGTAAATTGTACTGATTTACGAGAGAAAAGTAGGAAACTGAGCGATAGAAAACTGAAATAGGCAATAGATAATAATAGTACTGATGGATGATCCCGATCAGAAAAAGAAAAACCTGAATAGGGAATAGATGATGATAGTACTGATTGTAATTCGGATCAGAAAATGGCTTCATGATGATAAGTGTACTGTGTGAGAACAAAGTCTGAATCCAAGAGAACTGGAGTTGTCACTATCATAGCAAGTACTACCGGCTAGCCATGTTTCCATCATATGTTTGTCAAACCCCCTTGACAATACGTTTTTGTGCAAAAGAGATCACATGGATGCAGTTGGTGTCAAACTTGTGGGCTTGTTCTCTGCCAACTTTATTTTGCACTCCCTGCTTATGGGGATGAGCATATGTTACAGTTCCTGTGGACATTCAGGACAATTAGTTTATTTTCCATCTCCAGGTGCTTCTTTCCATCCAATGTCTGAAATTACTGATTGTTCAAATTTTACATCCTATCCATGTTTCTTAAAGCTATTTCGATGCATCTTTCAGAAGGCAAAGTTATGGTCGTTGAAGGAAAATAAAATTGAAACATGTTTGGAATCAAAGGCAGATACAAGTCTTCACCTCCATGCGGAAACTTGATGGGTGAATTTCTCAATTTTGTTGGTGCCGTTGACATAACGTACCGTGTAGGATGGGTTCTGGAAACATGGGATTTTTTTTGTTTGAATGCATTGGTCCTTCCAAACTTTCTCCGTATTCATTACCAATACAAGCATTTTCTACGGACTTATATTCATAAATAGAGCTGAAAGAATTATTTTAGCACGTTTCCCTTTTCATGACATCAAGTGCTCGAGTTGAGAAAGCCTTTATGGGAACATGCAGAAATTCATCTTATCTCAAGGCCATTACCTGTTGCGGGATGTTGCAAATTGTGTTTTGAAAATGTTGGTTATGGTAACTTACAGCCGCCCTTTGGCTAAGCTGCCACACTGTGAGGGACATTTCTATGCTGTCAAAATCACACAGTGCTAGCACCTGGCTTCATCTGCACAGACTAGGGAGGTTTTGAATTTGACCCCTGATTACTTGCTGCTAGACCACACAAAATCACACAGTGCTAGCACTTGGCCTCATCTGCACAGACTCGGGAGGTTTTGAATTTGACCCCTGATTACTTGCTGCTAGACAACATATCCTTGGGCACATTTTTTTTAATCCTTTGGAACGTGGTCAGTAGAACAATCTAAAATCTGTTCTCTGATATCTTTGTCCGTCAATTTTGTTTTCTTGAATGGAGTTGCATTCCTTGTAATAAAGGCCACACAGTATTTACCTGATCAATTTTGTCTTCGTGTCCTAGGGTACCTGGCTACTAGCTTCCTTTTCATCCATTCCTCTTGTAATGTGTATATAGTTTCACAGAACCAGATTTTTTGACAATAGAGTCCCGAGCCTTTGTTGGACTCAAGTGAGCATGTATTTCTTGGAGTTTTTCTGCAGCACAC
This sequence comes from Picea mariana, assembly GCA_032191745.1. Classification (NCBI taxonomy): domain Eukaryota; kingdom Viridiplantae; phylum Streptophyta; class Pinopsida; order Pinales; family Pinaceae; genus Picea; species Picea mariana. The sequence continues at coordinate 166,780 of JASDQU010737400.1, forward strand.
TGTTTGACATCAAAATCCTCATATTCTTTCCGGTCTTTTTCTTTCCTATTCGATTGTTTTAGCCTTAAGGTAATGGTGTCTCTTAACATAATGCTTGTGTCTCCTAACATAATGCTTGATTGGTTGTAGGTGAGTATGTTTGTTTATTCAGCTTTCCTCTGGGGCATTTCCCCTGTTTTTAAGGATGGTACCCAGGGTAAACTCTAGATTCTGCAGAGCACAAGATGAGGTCAACAACTCATGAATAGATCATATATAGCTCATCAACAATCGGCTCACTAAGAGCATCTGTGAGACTAGAACCTGAGTGGGAGGATAACAACTTTTCCTCACAACCACTCGAGATACACCCAAATGACACATACATCATGTTCTAAGGATCTTTCAATTAGTTCACAACTATACTTTTCCATCATTAATTTATAGATCAGTTCTTGATTTCCATTTTACTGTGGTTATTAGTTGTCATGACCTCAAATATAAAACCCTTCAATTCTATGTTAATAGGCCCCTTTGGCTTATGCCCTTTTCAGCATCTTACAATCTCTCTTTCTATTTTTTCTGTTGTCAGGGATTTGACTGCTTAGTCTACAGATGTGTACATATCCTACCTCTTTTCAATTTGAACTTGTGACCTCCAAATAGAAAACACATATTCTTAACAGTTAGGTCCACTCAATCTATTACTTTGTTATCTTTATTTATTCTGATTTGTGCTATGTTATCTAATAAAAAAGACTGAAACCCCATATCCTCATCAGACTCTTTTTCTGGTTCGTGTTTCCTTGTCTTCTTGTTTTGGAAAAGTTACATCAGGAGCAACTTCTGTAGCAGTGGCAACTGGGGCTGCGACAAGTGCAAACTTACATGGATCCTTCAGACACTCCTTAACTTGGAAAGAATAATAAGTTGCAATAGCTAGAACATTCTTATAATCATTGACGATGGCATGTGGAGCAGTTGCTCATGAATTGTAACTGATTGGCAAAGAAAAAACAGTCGCAGAAGAAATACTAGCAACAGGTTTCTCCATTAAATCATCCTCTTTATGATCAAGAGCTTCGGGAATACAAGTACCCCTTCCTCCACTAGAACTTTATCTTGTGATTTGTATTAGTCAAGGTGTTGAGTCCCTTTGTACAACAGATATCTACATGAGTTTGAGCACATTCATAGAGGTTTTAAATTTAATATAATTATAGAATATTGTAGTGCTATATTACAGTGCATTCACTCGCCTCGAGAGCAGAATTACAGTGGCATTCTCACTCAAGATTTCTGTCTTCAGATATAGTCTATCACTAAGGGGAGGACCCACCATGAAAATGATAGAAGTTTGCCAGACTCACATTAAAATCTGTTATATTCACACCGCAAATTCGGTTATTGTTTCGACACCGCATCAACTAAATGCACATAACACGATGGATTTACAAACAGTTTACAGTGGCTGTGAACTCAAATCTTTCCTCGGCGACAGGATGGCCTTACACTATGAAATAAGAGCTCCTTATATTTCACGCCCTTTCAAGGCTCTCACATCTATCACGACCTTCAGGAAAAACTGGTTCATGGAAGAATCCAGTAGGGAAACATTGTATGAACTTCAAAAACTATGAAAATAGACTGCTGCACTCATGTACCTTGTTTCCATATAATTCGTAGATGCTTACTATCCGTCTCAACCGCCTATTAACTTTTAGAGATCTTGACTCACTGTCTATAGCTAGAAAAAGACGTGAAAATAATTTCAAAAGATTCTTGACCACAAGTTTCATGACGACTAGCTATACATCAATAGACTTTATCTTAAATGATTAAGCTCAGCTTTTCGTACCCTGGATTTTTTTGCATAGTTCTATCCCACCATGGGGGGCCGACGAAAAGGCAACCGTTTTGATTCTGTGGTACTCTCTGGATTTCAGAGTTCTGTAAAGATTTCCACATGCACTGGCTTCTTGCTGCACTCTTTCTGCTTTGAACAAACGACATTTCATAATTTGGTATATGTCCACATATATTTCCCATTTCCTGAAGCATATGCTTGTTGTTGCTACAATTCAAATCAACATGGATAGGGATTTATGGAGCTATTTGATTTGAACCATGAGGAGTCTGCATGGTGTGAAGGTTCTCACACTTGGAACTTCTGAAGGCACAACATCCCTGCCATGATCAATTGATGATGTTGTGGACGTATATACTTTAGAAGATCAAAATATAGAAATCCTCAAATATTCTCTATCCACTAGAACTGTTGTCTCCACTGACAAAGATATTGCATTTTTTTGTAGATATCATACCAGAAGCTGTGAATGCCTTCACCACCACACTGAGTTTTTGAACTAGTAATGACTGTGCCTTGGAGTTGGTGCATCACCCCTGTAGCAATTGGTGCCATTGTTGATAATTTAATCCCTGCTACTTGTGTGAAAAGTGCAATTAATATTGCAACTGTGCTATCAATGAAACATGAGTTTTCTGAGCAGCCAATGATGTTGGCCTACATGGCCCTATGGTACGACTAAAACTATTGTTACAATCACAGTCCTTGGCTCAATTGAATAGGAATTGAATAGGTTGTGGAAGTGGAGTCCTTGGTGTGACTAAGATAGCTGGCAGAAATAATTGCACCACTAGAAGAGGTTGTGTAATTGAAGTTGATAGTTTCACTGGAGCTGGTTGGTCCCCTTGGTTTGTTAATGGCATAATAGAGATGAGGTAATCACAGACATGGGTCTGCCCAAAAAAGAAGCCTTCTCCAACTCTGGGACAATCGGAGTCTCATTGAACAATCGTAATTTCTGATACATTAAAAAACAGTCCCAGTCAAGTAACAATATATCCCAAAAAAAAATAACCCCAAAAGAAAGTGCTTGAAGTACATTGTTACAAAGTTAAAAGCACCATAATCAAGCTTCTTGTTAAAAAGAATACTGCGTAATTATAAAAGGGGGAGATAAACCAACTTATCTACTACAGCTTGCATTTCCATTGCAAGTGACCATTAGACATCTATTGCTTTTATAGCCAACGATGCATTTTTTATATTAAAAAAAATTGAGTTAAGAGATAAAAGATTTCCTAAAATTAAAAGTGCAAACCAAAGAAGGAAAAAAGTTAGGTTTACTGAAAGTAGAGAATGTTTTGTTTGGGAAGTGAAGAATAGTTAGAAATTTGTCCTTTAGGGGTGAGGAATAGTTATAGAAATTTGTCTTTTAGGGGTGAAGAATATTTATAGAAATTTGTCTTTTCAAAAAACAATGAGGTAATTTGTAGTGTTCCCAAGGTCGAGTCCCATTGCAAACCATGTTCTGAAAGAAATTGTAATTATGTTTTATAGGCTGGTGAGCCAAGTTCTTATAAGCTGGAGGCTTATGTGTTTGTTAGGCCTGGGAGCCTAAGTGTTGAAGGCCAGGAGCTTGTTGTTGTATATGTAATCATGCAGAACAATTAATAAAATATAAACACCGCTAGATGCAGACCGACCACGATGAATGAGTGAAGGGGGACTGAGCATCCACAGAGGGGGCAAGGAATTAGAGGCTGGAAGGTGGGAAAGGGGCTAAGTGTTGAGCCTGGGGGCTAAGCCTAGGGGGCTTAAGCCTTGGAATAATATTTTAATATTATCCCAAAGAGACATGTGCATTTATGTTTTATCCTAAGTTTTGGCAAGAAAGGACATACAAGGGTGATGTGTGCTGGTGGAACGCATGCAGTTCCATGGGTGACAAGTGTCAACCCTGACGCATGCGAATAAACGACCAAGGTGAGCCGTGAGAAGGGTTCCTCCTCCATTCTACCCGATTGTCCGAACGCGTACGGAGCCGAGGATAGTACGACCCACCTGACTCCTGTAGAGAACATGGGAGCATCCCTGCGATTTGAGAAGGTTGTGTCTGGCTCTGAGAAAACCTGTGTGAGCATTCCCTATTCCAAAACTGTGACCGTGAGACCATTCTGTGATTGTTGAACTAGTGGTGATTGAGCCTGTGTCTATTTTCCCCATGGGATTGTTGAGGCTACACAGTACTGGACTGTGTGTGTGGCTAGTTGGCCTGTGAGCAACTCCCTCCAGAAGAGAGAGTGCACAGAGGAAGGAGAGAACTCCTAGAAGGAACCTTGTAGCTACCATAGAGCCCGGAGACTTCCGGTTCGGCCTGTTCCTGTAACCCAAGGTAAGGGAGATTAGCAGCCAAAGGATTGTCCAGGTGACAGAGAAGGTGTATTCTCCTGGGGTGGAACAGGCATGTGGGGAAGGAGGGTCTGTGGGCAGTGAGCGTGGGAGGTTCCTGGGAGAGAATCCCTTCCTTGTGGTTGTGTGTTGTTTTCCCTGTAACCTCAGCCTAGCCTAGGATTCATTGCCTTGGGGTGGAGCTTAGTCCCAGCTCGGGGGTGACCCACTACTGAGCTGATGAGCAGTGTGGTCTAAGGCTGGGAGGTTCGTGGAAGGCCTACACTTGGTTGGTGGATTCTACCACTATTAAAAGATAAGTATCTGTTCATGTTTTAATCATGTTTTGCATGACTGTGCTGCTTATGTATCATGTTTTCCGCTGTGTATATGAATTAGTATGATAAGGCTAAATGCTTGTTGAATATAGCAGTAATAATATGTGTTTAAATGTGTTTAGTGGTTTAAATGCATGGGATTTAGAATACCTGTAATAGTTATGTACAAAGGGGTGTTATAGTCTTCCTTTAATAGCGTTTAAACCCTGGTAGCCAGAAAAGGTGCGCTACAGTTTGGTATCAGAGCGCGAGTAAGCCCAGAGTTCTGAAATGGGTGCACTACATAATTAGTTTGTAAACATTCATTTTCACTCAAATTTAAATGCACAAACCAAATGATGTCTTCACGTTTTTAATGTTTACTCATAGAGTAGGTCAACAACTATTACCAAATCTAGAAAACCGTGAAAATGCAATTATATTATCTAAAATATTCAAATTTAAATGTACAAACCAAATGATGTCTTCAAGTTTTTAATGTTTACTCATAGAGTAGGTTGACAACTATTACCAAAACTAGAAAACCATGAAAATGCAATTATATTATCTAAAATCTTAGGAGTTCTTTGTCCTCTCAGGAGTTCTTTGTCATTGAAAGAAACATAAAGTTAATTATTACTCTAAGTAAACATTTTCATTTATTCTTACATAAAATGATAATTAGTTTTTAATTTCTAAAAGTCTTCTTTTTCAACTTGAACACCCTTAAGTTATTACTTTCACTTATTATTTACAAATTATGATTTTCTTATGGGGAGTGATGAGCCACCAGGTCTTTGTCCCATGGGTTGCAGAGTACTTGTCACTCTGTTGCGCCCTGTACTGAGTGCTCTGAACTCTCTTTCGGCCCAAATCCTCCTTTGTGTGAACATAGCTATGATCTCTGTGTTTTTCCCTCAAGCGCCTTTGTGTGTGGTGCTAGATCCTTGCATTATCCTCGTGTCTTTCCTTTGTTATAGGCATTAGGCCCTTTCCTTTTATTCGATCAAATACTATAACCTTGTGCTAACTCGCAGTTGTTAGCTCCTTCAAACATTGCGCCCCTCTTTTAACTTGTCACAGGACCGAGGACTATGACCAAGGGATCTATTGCAGGGGGTTGAGTCCTCGACTCAGATCCCGAGGCAGAGGGGTGCCACAATAAGCCACACTGCAACATACATCTATCCATTCAATCACATGTCGAAATTGTGGGGGGGTGCCTCTGTATTAACCCATGTGCTAGTTGAGCACCTACAATTTTTGTGGAGCATTGATCTCCTTTGTGAACAAATGGTTGGATCAACCCTTATTCCAATGCACGATCATTGTTGATCTTTTCAATGATCAACAATGGATCTTATACTACACCTTTCCTTTTCTAAAGATCATTTTCAGTCGTTGATTCCTCGAACTGGGGTTCTACACCATTGATATTTTTTAACAATCAATCTCGTCCGTCGATCTAGAACTGAAGCAAATGGTCACGACTTAATTGAGATACGATCCAACGATCACAATCCTCTGGTCACAAACAATGAGAATCTCCCTCTAACTTTGATCCAAAGGCTTCTATTCATCAATAGAATGATCTGATGGTTCATGATATCATTATTCAATCTATCACCATTGATCCAATCTATGATCAATGGTTGATATTCTCCCTCACAGCTAGGACACACACTTCCTCATGCTTTCGTTCCATACTAAACCTACATTTCAAAATAACTTATGAAACCAACTAGAATTATGTTGATATTCGAACTTCTTCCACACCCTACACACAAAGTGGAATTCGAGCTCTGTCCACTCGTGATTCTAAACAAACTTAAAACCATCAATTCATTTCGATCCATTCTTGGATCAAATTCATTGATTCTCTCTACTCAGAGATGAGATTCTTAACACAGATAAGCCCTAGAACCTGCAAAAACAATTTACAAAGAACCTCTTCAACTGGTGGAACTTATCAAACCCTATTATCGATTATAAACTCAACAAATTGTCACAAAGTTACACAAGACATGAAATCCACTCAAACACACAGGAATAATGACAAACTCATTGTCTCTATTAGTTCATTTAATGTACATAGATTTACATAATGATTTCTGCCTTTTGGTCCTAATTAAACCTTTCATTGGCCTCTATTTTCCCTTTCGGCCACAATCGACCTCTTTTACACACACACCTCTCTCTTCCTGACTCCCTATTCTTATCCTAAATTCTCAAATGCCTCAGGATTACATATTTAGAATCAAAGGACTCTGAAACTAGAATTAGTTTAGATCCATAATTTCCCCAACTAGCCAATCCCTAGGATCTCCTAGATCCACAAAATCCTAAAGAGATTCTACATCTCATTCCTAGTATCTCTCTAGATATTTACAACTCTCTAAATTAGCTTAATAAAAAAGATTTGATTACAATTAATCACTCTCAACCCAATCCTATGCATGTTTTCTAGAATCGAACAAGAAAACATAAGAATGTCACAATAATTTAAATTAAGGAACCAAGTCCTTTAGTAAAACTCAAAGACCACGTAGGCCTAAGCAACAAGGTTGAATTCTGGAAGAAAAAATGCTCTTGCATCAAACCCCCAAGGTTGAAATTTTTCATGATCTTCTGATCATGTATCTTCAACTGCTTCACTCGTCCTTGAATTCCTGTCGATGTTGTCACATGCTCCGTTGCATGTGTCATTCTCTATTGTCCTCCATCTTCCAGGATTCCAAGTTTTGTTATGTTGTTGCTCACACTGTTGACTTCCCTGCTTCCTCATCTCTGGTTGAGATTTTTCAGGATCACACATCCTATTTTGTTGTTTACCAGTTACCTTGTTGACATAATCCTTCTCAGCCAATTGCAGTTTGTGGTTGACTACACTTCTCATTTCATGGTATCCTCATCTGGACTTCTTCATCATCAAATTCCACAAACCATCTATTTCAATGTCCATCTATGTTCTATGTTGGTACATGGTACTGCGGGCAACTCATTGTTGTACCTCTAGAAGCATAATGTGTATGGTTCTTGTTGTCATCTCTTCATCCATCTCTTTTATCCATCTTGTTATTACAATATTCTCTTTGTTGTCCTTGATGTCCTTAGGTCCATGTAAATATTCTTCAAAGTCTCCAACTTCTCCCAGAATATGTCTTCCATCTTGCACTTCTCCATAAGTGTTTGAGACAGTTATTTGTCTCCTCCAATCTCCTTGATTCTTCATGGAATACTAACTACTTTTAGAGCTCTTATCCTTGTCTACACCTGCACACAAAAAAAAAAACTTTACAACAAATAACTTGCTTGTCCAATTTTTCATCATTAGTTAAGAGTTGATACTCCATGTCTATCTTCATTGTTAAGGTAGTTTATTGCTTCCTCTGGAAGCAAACTTCTCCTGGTTCTCCTGGTTCTCCCTTGAATATGCGTTCTCCCTTGAATTTTTGAGCTCTCCTTGACAGTCTCTTGGTTACCTTCATTCTCCTCATTGATTTTCAAGACAATACTTTGGTCTCCACAATTTTGTTGTGTATGTAGCATAATTCCATCTTCACAAGACAACTCTATGTCTTGGATTTCAATTTCTTCCTTCATCATGTTACAACTAAGCATTATTGAGAGTTTTGTGTCTACAACTGTTATGCCGTCTTCTTCTTCTTTAGGTTTCTCTATCCATTCTTCCAAAAACCTTAGGTCTTCATCATAATTTGTCAACATTATATTTGAATGTCATCCTTCAGTCTCCTTATCTTCAAGATTGTCTTTATGAGCTGACTTTTCCTTGTTCTCTGCAACAACAGGTTCTTGCAACTGCTCTTCCATGGCTTCACAACTTGATTGAAAATGATCCTAATCATTTTCATGAGACAATGTTGCCTCTCTGTTCTTTATGAAAGATCTTTGATTTTGTCTGCCTTCACTTTCTTCAACACCTGCAAACACACACCAATAGTCAATTTTAAAACCATGAGGTTATGGAATCTTTGTTGATGCTTCTAGATGTTAGAATATAACAGATGTTCTCATTTTACCATCGACAATATCACTATTGTCACCCAACCATAGGTCGAAGCCACCCTCCGAGCACCTTAACCTTGACAAAGAATCACTCTGGAAGCAAACCCTAGGCTAGATAACCAAACAAAGGGTAGCACACCTTTCCCCAAGGATAGTGCACCAAACAAGAGTTGATCAGATAGTCCAAACCATAACCAAGAGATAGTCCAAGACAAAACACAATCTGCTAGTTGCAACAGCTGCAACGACAACTCTCCTTCAAACTCGCACACAAATTGGGCAACTGCAGTGCACACAAGTGTTGCTTTTCAATTCTGAGAATCCCTGCCAGAATGAAGATTGGCCTCCTGTATTTATACTAATTCTGGCTAACTGCCTGGGCCGACTTCTCATTCTGGGTGTCTATTTACTTAGTATATAATATTTCTTCTGGCCGACTTCCTCTCTTGCAGGCTAATAACCTAATACCAATTATCCTCTTGAGTCGACTTGTCTTCTAGGGTTATTAGCCAACTCATTAGGGTTTCTTCTTGCTTCCCGAAATATTCTATTCTCGTTAGGTTTACATGTGGAGGTAAATACCTCCCGCAGCTACCATAATATTAACACTCCCTCCTAGCTAGGGAGGTATTACAGGTAATGGTGTTGAGCACAAACATACCATTCACCCGGTAGCATCAACATAGTTGTATAGACTAGATCATGAGCACCATCATCACCATCAGTGTCATCAACTGCATCATCTCTCGAAACCATACTCTATCTGAGTAATTTAGACATTATGCTGGACAAGTCACTCACACCACAGAGTGACACAAGAGCCATTCTTCTAATCTGGACATATGTCCTAGAAGAATAAACGTCCTGAACCATTTTCGTCTGGGAAATCTCTGTCCATTGATCATCCATCTAGCTGATAATCATTTTCAACACTGCTGATAGTCTTCAAGGCAATCGAAACAATATCATTAAATAGAACACAACTGTGTCTATCCATGGTAGTACACAACTACAATCCAATGGTACACTACCACACCAAGTAGAACACAGGTACTTGATCAGTGACGTAAATTCACAAACAGTGGAACATATCCACCACAATAATATACATCTATTATCTAGAGATATACAGTCTTCATAACAATCATCTGATATCAACCTGCACAAAAACAATGTTATGATATAAACTGAATCATCTGGTCCATTCTTTCACTCACATCTGTGAGATCTTGGAAGAGCATCTTCCCTCAAAAGGTAAAACATCAATGATGAGCTATATGGACTATTCTTATCAAGCAAGGAAGAATAACTGTCTTGATTTCTGAGCCTGGACCATTCCCCACCCTAGGCCATTCCTCTGACACTAGACAAAGTGTAACCTAGAGAGAATGAGTCTGCCCTAAGGAATGTCTGTCCCTGATTGTTGAACCTGGACCATTCCCCACCCTGGGCCGTTCCTCCGGCACTAAACAAAGTGCAACCTGAAGAGAATGAATCTGCCCTAAGGAATGACTATCCGGACCATTTCCTAAGGAAATGACTGTCCTGCACCAACCTCCAAAATAGACCATTCCCCATGTTAACCACAATGGGAAATCGTTGTCCGGCGAGGCAGACCGGTATTCTTGAGTAACCCTCAAGAAGAGAGACTTCCCTAGACCATTCCCCATGTTAACCACAATGGGAAATCGTTGTCTATGGTACATCAGCAATCCATCGAACCATTTTCATTACGAAAATGACCGTTCGATCTGGACCATTTTCTGAACTGGAAAAATGCCTGTCCTTCAAAAATCTCAAACCACTTTCCAAATATGGAAATAAACTGCTCATCCTGGACCATTTTTCGAACTGAAAAATGGTTTTCCATCAATCAATAACACATCAATGCTCCCTCCCAACCTGGGAGTCATCTCTTCCTTTTTCAATAAGGAAGTCGTCTCCACGAGCTCCAACTTGAGTACACAAACTCTTTCATCTTGGATAGAAGCTTTACCAAAATTTCTTCTTATCTGCTCATCTGTGGAGATATATATTGGAGAACCACTTTCTCATTTCAAGACTTCATCACGGAGAATGTAATGCTTGATCTCAAATGTACTTCAGTCTGGAACACTGGTTTTATCTGAAGGCTTCATATAGCTCTGATCAATACGGTACATCATTGTTGGATTCCTCTTTGGTTCCTTCTAGCTCACAACATCGTGGCAAGGGTCAAACTAGAACATATCCATGTGGCACTTCTTCTGTCATTATGAGATCTTTGTCATGGATTGGCAATCCATCATCCTGATCTTCTGAGTAATCATTATGATACAATCTCTCTGTTATAGAAAGTATTCACCACGCTTCTGCTGTGCATTGGAGGTTCTTCACCAAGTTGTCTTCTTCCATCTGCATACAAGGGTCTCTTTCTGGTATATCTCAAAGCATTAAGGTTTCTCTACATACGCTCTTTGTTCAATTATTCGGGAGAACAGTCTTTGCATTCATCTGATGTCAATTCCAACCTATGGAAATTGAGGATGATATAATGACTCATGTAGAGGTATGTATGGTTTACTGGAACAAGTAATCATCATAGTCTTCTCCCTCCATTTGGGAGAACCTCTAGTTCTAGATCTCGCAATGCTTTCATTCATAAGTCTTCCATACACTGTTCTTCATCACAACTTTCAGTTCCTCTGCTTGATTTCTTTTAGTGAGTTCATATCAGGTTGGTAATCTTGTTATTCTTGATACAATGACTAGTTGTTCTGGCTTTTCTTTCTATCTTGGAGTCTTCATGTTCTTCCTCATGTTTCTCTTTAGCTCTTGGGTCCATGGAGTTTCTTATAGATTCCATGCTCTGAAGATTCCAACTTCTTCCTTTCATAGTAGGATCATGGATGTGGATGGATAACTGGGGATGCTTTAAGGATTCTTTTCGAAGAAGACTTCTTCTAAGGTCAAACTAAACACGTACTTCTTTTCATGGCTGCTACCATGGATATATACTTTATCACCTTTAATGGATCATAGGATTAGCTCCCTCATAATCCTTGCTTCATGTATGAATGCATTCTCTTCTTTTGGTAATCTCCCTCCATCTAGGAGAGTCCACGCTTCCATTTGCATCCCGATTGCCTTCTGCAAAGTGTTACAAATCTTTTTCCAATTTACTCTTGATTGCTGACTTCTTTTTGTCTTTACTTCTTCTAGGTTTCTTTCTGATTTTGGCTTATCTTGCAACTTCTATTATAGTCATAGTGATAGCAGTTCTTATCTTGTTGTTCTTCCATAAGCATAGTTTCTCTTTGAACATATTACTTCTAAAAAATAGATATGCAAGATATGTACTGAAAACATGGTATGTACAAGAACTATGAAGAGTATTGTTACCTTGTCTTAGAAGAAGAAGTTTGTTTTGTCCTGCTTGGTTTTCTTGAAGGATTCCCTTTCTTCGACAACTGATGCTTCATGTGTTTCCATCCTTTTCTTTAAATCAGGACAATGATTCTTGTAGTGACCATACTTTTGACAATTGAAGCATTGTGTCCTTGACATATCTTTCTCTTGATTTTTCTTCTTCCTGGAGCCAAACTTCTTTTTTGTTCCTGAAATCCTTGAACCTTGTTGTGAAGGCTTGATCATCGTACTTCTTTTGGGGTTTCTCTTTTGCACTAATCCTTGATTCTTCTTGAGCGCAACAAGTCCAAAGTT
>JASDQU010737400.1:184726-244932 GCA_032191745.1 Picea mariana
TTGTTTCCATATAATTCGTAGATGCTTACTATCCGTCTCAACCGCCTATTAACTTTTAGAGATCTTGACTCACTGTCTATAGCTAGAAAAAGACGTGAAAATAATTTCAAAAGATTCTTGACCACAAGTTTCATGACGACTAGCTATACATCAATAGACTTTATCTTAAATGATTAAGCTCAGCTTTTCGTACCCTGGATTTTTTTGCATAGTTCTATCCCACCATGGGGGGCCGACGAAAAGGCAACCGTTTTGATTCTGTGGTACTCTCTGGATTTCAGAGTTCTGTAAAGATTTCCACATGCACTGGCTTCTTGCTGCACTCTTTCTGCTTTGAACAAACGACATTTCATAATTTGGTATATGTCCACATATATTTCCCATTTCCTGAAGCATATGCTTGTTGTTGCTACAATTCAAATCAACATGGATAGGGATTTATGGAGCTATTTGATTTGAACCATGAGGAGTCTGCATGGTGTGAAGGTTCTCACACTTGGAACTTCTGAAGGCACAACATCCCTGCCATGATCAATTGATGATGTTGTGGACGTATATACTTTAGAAGATCAAAATATAGAAATCCTCAAATATTCTCTATCCACTAGAACTGTTGTCTCCACTGACAAAGATATTGCATTTTTTTGTAGATATCATACCAGAAGCTGTGAATGCCTTCACCACCACACTGAGTTTTTGAACTAGTAATGACTGTGCCTTGGAGTTGGTGCATCACCCCTGTAGCAATTGGTGCCATTGTTGATAATTTAATCCCTGCTACTTGTGTGAAAAGTGCAATTAATATTGCAACTGTGCTATCAATGAAACATGAGTTTTCTGAGCAGCCAATGATGTTGGCCTACATGGCCCTATGGTACGACTAAAACTATTGTTACAATCACAGTCCTTGGCTCAATTGAATAGGAATTGAATAGGTTGTGGAAGTGGAGTCCTTGGTGTGACTAAGATAGCTGGCAGAAATAATTGCACCACTAGAAGAGGTTGTGTAATTGAAGTTGATAGTTTCACTGGAGCTGGTTGGTCCCCTTGGTTTGTTAATGGCATAATAGAGATGAGGTAATCACAGACATGGGTCTGCCCAAAAAAGAAGCCTTCTCCAACTCTGGGACAATCGGAGTCTCATTGAACAATCGTAATTTCTGATACATTAAAAAACAGTCCCAGTCAAGTAACAATATATCCCAAAAAAAAATAACCCCAAAAGAAAGTGCTTGAAGTACATTGTTACAAAGTTAAAAGCACCATAATCAAGCTTCTTGTTAAAAAGAATACTGCGTAATTATAAAAGGGGGAGATAAACCAACTTATCTACTACAGCTTGCATTTCCATTGCAAGTGACCATTAGACATCTATTGCTTTTATAGCCAACGATGCATTTTTTATATTAAAAAAAATTGAGTTAAGAGATAAAAGATTTCCTAAAATTAAAAGTGCAAACCAAAGAAGGAAAAAAGTTAGGTTTACTGAAAGTAGAGAATGTTTTGTTTGGGAAGTGAAGAATAGTTAGAAATTTGTCCTTTAGGGGTGAGGAATAGTTATAGAAATTTGTCTTTTAGGGGTGAAGAATATTTATAGAAATTTGTCTTTTCAAAAAACAATGAGGTAATTTGTAGTGTTCCCAAGGTCGAGTCCCATTGCAAACCATGTTCTGAAAGAAATTGTAATTATGTTTTATAGGCTGGTGAGCCAAGTTCTTATAAGCTGGAGGCTTATGTGTTTGTTAGGCCTGGGAGCCTAAGTGTTGAAGGCCAGGAGCTTGTTGTTGTATATGTAATCATGCAGAACAATTAATAAAATATAAACACCGCTAGATGCAGACCGACCACGATGAATGAGTGAAGGGGGACTGAGCATCCACAGAGGGGGCAAGGAATTAGAGGCTGGAAGGTGGGAAAGGGGCTAAGTGTTGAGCCTGGGGGCTAAGCCTAGGGGGCTTAAGCCTTGGAATAATATTTTAATATTATCCCAAAGAGACATGTGCATTTATGTTTTATCCTAAGTTTTGGCAAGAAAGGACATACAAGGGTGATGTGTGCTGGTGGAACGCATGCAGTTCCATGGGTGACAAGTGTCAACCCTGACGCATGCGAATAAACGACCAAGGTGAGCCGTGAGAAGGGTTCCTCCTCCATTCTACCCGATTGTCCGAACGCGTACGGAGCCGAGGATAGTACGACCCACCTGACTCCTGTAGAGAACATGGGAGCATCCCTGCGATTTGAGAAGGTTGTGTCTGGCTCTGAGAAAACCTGTGTGAGCATTCCCTATTCCAAAACTGTGACCGTGAGACCATTCTGTGATTGTTGAACTAGTGGTGATTGAGCCTGTGTCTATTTTCCCCATGGGATTGTTGAGGCTACACAGTACTGGACTGTGTGTGTGGCTAGTTGGCCTGTGAGCAACTCCCTCCAGAAGAGAGAGTGCACAGAGGAAGGAGAGAACTCCTAGAAGGAACCTTGTAGCTACCATAGAGCCCGGAGACTTCCGGTTCGGCCTGTTCCTGTAACCCAAGGTAAGGGAGATTAGCAGCCAAAGGATTGTCCAGGTGACAGAGAAGGTGTATTCTCCTGGGGTGGAACAGGCATGTGGGGAAGGAGGGTCTGTGGGCAGTGAGCGTGGGAGGTTCCTGGGAGAGAATCCCTTCCTTGTGGTTGTGTGTTGTTTTCCCTGTAACCTCAGCCTAGCCTAGGATTCATTGCCTTGGGGTGGAGCTTAGTCCCAGCTCGGGGGTGACCCACTACTGAGCTGATGAGCAGTGTGGTCTAAGGCTGGGAGGTTCGTGGAAGGCCTACACTTGGTTGGTGGATTCTACCACTATTAAAAGATAAGTATCTGTTCATGTTTTAATCATGTTTTGCATGACTGTGCTGCTTATGTATCATGTTTTCCGCTGTGTATATGAATTAGTATGATAAGGCTAAATGCTTGTTGAATATAGCAGTAATAATATGTGTTTAAATGTGTTTAGTGGTTTAAATGCATGGGATTTAGAATACCTGTAATAGTTATGTACAAAGGGGTGTTATAGTCTTCCTTTAATAGCGTTTAAACCCTGGTAGCCAGAAAAGGTGCGCTACAGTTTGGTATCAGAGCGCGAGTAAGCCCAGAGTTCTGAAATGGGTGCACTACATAATTAGTTTGTAAACATTCATTTTCACTCAAATTTAAATGCACAAACCAAATGATGTCTTCACGTTTTTAATGTTTACTCATAGAGTAGGTCAACAACTATTACCAAATCTAGAAAACCGTGAAAATGCAATTATATTATCTAAAATATTCAAATTTAAATGTACAAACCAAATGATGTCTTCAAGTTTTTAATGTTTACTCATAGAGTAGGTTGACAACTATTACCAAAACTAGAAAACCATGAAAATGCAATTATATTATCTAAAATCTTAGGAGTTCTTTGTCCTCTCAGGAGTTCTTTGTCATTGAAAGAAACATAAAGTTAATTATTACTCTAAGTAAACATTTTCATTTATTCTTACATAAAATGATAATTAGTTTTTAATTTCTAAAAGTCTTCTTTTTCAACTTGAACACCCTTAAGTTATTACTTTCACTTATTATTTACAAATTATGATTTTCTTATGGGGAGTGATGAGCCACCAGGTCTTTGTCCCATGGGTTGCAGAGTACTTGTCACTCTGTTGCGCCCTGTACTGAGTGCTCTGAACTCTCTTTCGGCCCAAATCCTCCTTTGTGTGAACATAGCTATGATCTCTGTGTTTTTCCCTCAAGCGCCTTTGTGTGTGGTGCTAGATCCTTGCATTATCCTCGTGTCTTTCCTTTGTTATAGGCATTAGGCCCTTTCCTTTTATTCGATCAAATACTATAACCTTGTGCTAACTCGCAGTTGTTAGCTCCTTCAAACATTGCGCCCCTCTTTTAACTTGTCACAGGACCGAGGACTATGACCAAGGGATCTATTGCAGGGGGTTGAGTCCTCGACTCAGATCCCGAGGCAGAGGGGTGCCACAATAAGCCACACTGCAACATACATCTATCCATTCAATCACATGTCGAAATTGTGGGGGGGTGCCTCTGTATTAACCCATGTGCTAGTTGAGCACCTACAATTTTTGTGGAGCATTGATCTCCTTTGTGAACAAATGGTTGGATCAACCCTTATTCCAATGCACGATCATTGTTGATCTTTTCAATGATCAACAATGGATCTTATACTACACCTTTCCTTTTCTAAAGATCATTTTCAGTCGTTGATTCCTCGAACTGGGGTTCTACACCATTGATATTTTTTAACAATCAATCTCGTCCGTCGATCTAGAACTGAAGCAAATGGTCACGACTTAATTGAGATACGATCCAACGATCACAATCCTCTGGTCACAAACAATGAGAATCTCCCTCTAACTTTGATCCAAAGGCTTCTATTCATCAATAGAATGATCTGATGGTTCATGATATCATTATTCAATCTATCACCATTGATCCAATCTATGATCAATGGTTGATATTCTCCCTCACAGCTAGGACACACACTTCCTCATGCTTTCGTTCCATACTAAACCTACATTTCAAAATAACTTATGAAACCAACTAGAATTATGTTGATATTCGAACTTCTTCCACACCCTACACACAAAGTGGAATTCGAGCTCTGTCCACTCGTGATTCTAAACAAACTTAAAACCATCAATTCATTTCGATCCATTCTTGGATCAAATTCATTGATTCTCTCTACTCAGAGATGAGATTCTTAACACAGATAAGCCCTAGAACCTGCAAAAACAATTTACAAAGAACCTCTTCAACTGGTGGAACTTATCAAACCCTATTATCGATTATAAACTCAACAAATTGTCACAAAGTTACACAAGACATGAAATCCACTCAAACACACAGGAATAATGACAAACTCATTGTCTCTATTAGTTCATTTAATGTACATAGATTTACATAATGATTTCTGCCTTTTGGTCCTAATTAAACCTTTCATTGGCCTCTATTTTCCCTTTCGGCCACAATCGACCTCTTTTACACACACACCTCTCTCTTCCTGACTCCCTATTCTTATCCTAAATTCTCAAATGCCTCAGGATTACATATTTAGAATCAAAGGACTCTGAAACTAGAATTAGTTTAGATCCATAATTTCCCCAACTAGCCAATCCCTAGGATCTCCTAGATCCACAAAATCCTAAAGAGATTCTACATCTCATTTCTAATATCTCTCTAGATATTTACAACTCTCTAAATTAGCTTAATAAAAAAGATTTGATTACAATTAATCACTCTCAACCCAATCCTATGCATGTTTTCTAGAATCGAACAAGAAAACATAAGAATGTCACAATAATTTAAATTAAGGAACCAACTCCTTTAGTAAAACTCAAAGACCACGTAGGCCTAAGCAACAAGGTTGAATTCTGGAAGAAAAAATGCTCTTGCATCAAACCCCCAAGGTTGAAATTTTTCATGATCTTCTGATCATGTATCTTCAACTGCTTCACTCGTCCTTGAATTCCTGTCGATGTTGTCACATGCTCCGTTGCATGTGTCATTCTCTATTGTCCTCCATCTTCCAGGATTCCAAGTTTTGTTATGTTGTTGCTCACACTGTTGACTTCCCTGCTTCCTCATCTCTGGTTGAGATTTTTCAGGATCACACATCCTATTTTGTTGTTTACCAGTTACCTTGTTGACATAATCCTTCTCAGCCAATTGCAGTTTGTGGTTGACTACACTTCTCATTTCATGGTATCCTCATCTGGACTTCTTCATCATCAAATTCCACAAACCATCTATTTCAATGTCCATCTATGTTCTATGTTGGTACATGGTACTGCGGGCAACTCATTGTTGTACCTCTAGAAGCATAATGTGTATGGTTCTTGTTGTCATCTCTTCATCCATCTCTTTTATCCATCTTGTTATTACAATATTCTCTTTGTTGTCCTTGATGTCCTTAGGTCCATGTAAATATTCTTCAAAGTCTCCAACTTCTCCCAGAATATGTCTTCCATCTTGCACTTCTCCATAAGTGTTTGAGACAGTTATTTGTCTCCTCCAATCTCCTTGATTCTTCATGGAATACTAACTACTTTTAGAGCTCTTATCCTTGTCTACACCTGCACACAAAAAAAAAAACTTTACAACAAATAACTTGCTTGTCCAATTTTTCATCATTAGTTAAGAGTTGATACTCCATGTCTATCTTCATTGTTAAGGTAGTTTATTGCTTCCTCTGGAAGCAAACTTCTCCTGGTTCTCCTGGTTCTCCCTTGAATATGCGTTCTCCCTTGAATTTTTGAGCTCTCCTTGACAGTCTCTTGGTTACCTTCATTCTCCTCATTGATTTTCAAGACAATACTTTGGTCTCCACAATTTTGTTGTGTATGTAGCATAATTCCATCTTCACAAGACAACTCTATGTCTTGGATTTCAATTTCTTCCTTCATCATGTTACAACTAAGCATTATTGAGAGTTTTGTGTCTACAACTGTTATGCCGTCTTCTTCTTCTTTAGGTTTCTCTATCCATTCTTCCAAAAACCTTAGGTCTTCATCATAATTTGTCAACATTATATTTGAATGTCATCCTTCAGTCTCCTTATCTTCAAGATTGTCTTTATGAGCTGACTTTTCCTTGTTCTCTGCAACAACAGGTTCTTGCAACTGCTCTTCCATGGCTTCACAACTTGATTGAAAATGATCCTAATCATTTTCATGAGACAATGTTGCCTCTCTGTTCTTTATGAAAGATCTTTGATTTTGTCTGCCTTCACTTTCTTCAACACCTGCAAACACACACCAATAGTCAATTTTAAAACCATGAGGTTATGGAATCTTTGTTGATGCTTCTAGATGTTAGAATATAACAGATGTTCTCATTTTACCATCGACAATATCACTATTGTCACCCAACCATAGGTCGAAGCCACCCTCCGAGCACCTTAACCTTGACAAAGAATCACTCTGGAAGCAAACCCTAGGCTAGATAACCAAACAAAGGGTAGCACACCTTTCCCCAAGGATAGTGCACCAAACAAGAGTTGATCAGATAGTCCAAACCATAACCAAGAGATAGTCCAAGACAAAACACAATCTGCTAGTTGCAACAGCTGCAACGACAACTCTCCTTCAAACTCGCACACAAATTGGGCAACTGCAGTGCACACAAGTGTTGCTTTTCAATTCTGAGAATCCCTGCCAGAATGAAGATTGGCCTCCTGTATTTATACTAATTCTGGCTAACTGCCTGGGCCGACTTCTCATTCTGGGTGTCTATTTACTTAGTATATAATATTTCTTCTGGCCGACTTCCTCTCTTGCAGGCTAATAACCTAATACCAATTATCCTCTTGAGTCGACTTGTCTTCTAGGGTTATTAGCCAACTCATTAGGGTTTCTTCTTGCTTCCCGAAATATTCTATTCTCGTTAGGTTTACATGTGGAGGTAAATACCTCCCGCAGCTACCATAATATTAACACTCCCTCCTAGCTAGGGAGGTATTACAGGTAATGGTGTTGAGCACAAACATACCATTCACCCGGTAGCATCAACATAGTTGTATAGACTAGATCATGAGCACCATCATCACCATCAGTGTCATCAACTGCATCATCTCTCGAAACCATACTCTATCTGAGTAATTTAGACATTATGCTGGACAAGTCACTCACACCACAGAGTGACACAAGAGCCATTCTTCTAATCTGGACATATGTCCTAGAAGAATAAACGTCCTGAACCATTTTCGTCTGGGAAATCTCTGTCCATTGATCATCCATCTAGCTGATAATCATTTTCAACACTGCTGATAGTCTTCAAGGCAATCGAAACAATATCATTAAATAGAACACAACTGTGTCTATCCATGGTAGTACACAACTACAATCCAATGGTACACTACCACACCAAGTAGAACACAGGTACTTGATCAGTGACGTAAATTCACAAACAGTGGAACATATCCACCACAATAATATACATCTATTATCTAGAGATATACAGTCTTCATAACAATCATCTGATATCAACCTGCACAAAAACAATGTTATGATATAAACTGAATCATCTGGTCCATTCTTTCACTCACATCTGTGAGATCTTGGAAGAGCATCTTCCCTCAAAAGGTAAAACATCAATGATGAGCTATATGGACTATTCTTATCAAGCAAGGAAGAATAACTGTCTTGATTTCTGAGCCTGGACCATTCCCCACCCTAGGCCATTCCTCTGACACTAGACAAAGTGTAACCTAGAGAGAATGAGTCTGCCCTAAGGAATGTCTGTCCCTGATTGTTGAACCTGGACCATTCCCCACCCTGGGCCGTTCCTCCGGCACTAAACAAAGTGCAACCTGAAGAGAATGAATCTGCCCTAAGGAATGACTATCCGGACCATTTCCTAAGGAAATGACTGTCCTGCACCAACCTCCAAAATAGACCATTCCCCATGTTAACCACAATGGGAAATCGTTGTCCGGCGAGGCAGACCGGTATTCTTGAGTAACCCTCAAGAAGAGAGACTTCCCTAGACCATTCCCCATGTTAACCACAATGGGAAATCGTTGTCTATGGTACATCAGCAATCCATCGAACCATTTTCATTACGAAAATGACCGTTCGATCTGGACCATTTTCTGAACTGGAAAAATGCCTGTCCTTCAAAAATCTCAAACCACTTTCCAAATATGGAAATAAACTGCTCATCCTGGACCATTTTTCGAACTGAAAAATGGTTTTCCATCAATCAATAACACATCAATGCTCCCTCCCAACCTGGGAGTCATCTCTTCCTTTTTCAATAAGGAAGTCGTCTCCACGAGCTCCAACTTGAGTACACAAACTCTTTCATCTTGGATAGAAGCTTTACCAAAATTTCTTCTTATCTGCTCATCTGTGGAGATATATATTGGAGAACCACTTTCTCATTTCAAGACTTCATCACGGAGAATGTAATGCTTGATCTCAAATGTACTTCAGTCTGGAACACTGGTTTTATCTGAAGGCTTCATATAGCTCTGATCAATACGGTACATCATTGTTGGATTCCTCTTTGGTTCCTTCTAGCTCACAACATCGTGGCAAGGGTCAAACTAGAACATATCCATGTGGCACTTCTTCTGTCATTATGAGATCTTTGTCATGGATTGGCAATCCATCATCCTGATCTTCTGAGTAATCATTATGATACAATCTCTCTGTTATAGAAAGTATTCACCACGCTTCTGCTGTGCATTGGAGGTTCTTCACCAAGTTGTCTTCTTCCATCTGCATACAAGGGTCTCTTTCTGGTATATCTCAAAGCATTAAGGTTTCTCTACATACGCTCTTTGTTCAATTATTCGGGAGAACAGTCTTTGCATTCATCTGATGTCAATTCCAACCTATGGAAATTGAGGATGATATAATGACTCATGTAGAGGTATGTATGGTTTACTGGAACAAGTAATCATCATAGTCTTCTCCCTCCATTTGGGAGAACCTCTAGTTCTAGATCTCGCAATGCTTTCATTCATAAGTCTTCCATACACTGTTCTTCATCACAACTTTCAGTTCCTCTGCTTGATTTCTTTTAGTGAGTTCATATCAGGTTGGTAATCTTGTTATTCTTGATACAATGACTAGTTGTTCTGGCTTTTCTTTCTATCTTGGAGTCTTCATGTTCTTCCTCATGTTTCTCTTTAGCTCTTGGGTCCATGGAGTTTCTTATAGATTCCATGCTCTGAAGATTCCAACTTCTTCCTTTCATAGTAGGATCATGGATGTGGATGGATAACTGGGGATGCTTTAAGGATTCTTTTCGAAGAAGACTTCTTCTAAGGTCAAACTAAACACGTACTTCTTTTCATGGCTGCTACCATGGATATATACTTTATCACCTTTAATGGATCATAGGATTAGCTCCCTCATAATCCTTGCTTCATGTATGAATGCATTCTCTTCTTTTGGTAATCTCCCTCCATCTAGGAGAGTCCACGCTTCCATTTGCATCCCGATTGCCTTCTGCAAAGTGTTACAAATCTTTTTCCAATTTACTCTTGATTGCTGACTTCTTTTTGTCTTTACTTCTTCTAGGTTTCTTTCTGATTTTGGCTTATCTTGCAACTTCTATTATAGTCATAGTGATAGCAGTTCTTATCTTGTTGTTCTTCCATAAGCATAGTTTCTCTTTGAACATATTACTTCTAAAAAATAGATATGCAAGATATGTACTGAAAACATGGTATGTACAAGAACTATGAAGAGTATTGTTACCTTGTCTTAGAAGAAGAAGTTTGTTTTGTCCTGCTTGGTTTTCTTGAAGGATTCCCTTTCTTCGACAACTGATGCTTCATGTGTTTCCATCCTTTTCTTTAAATCAGGACAATGATTCTTGTAGTGACCATACTTTTGACAATTGAAGCATTGTGTCCTTGACATATCTTTCTCTTGATTTTTCTTCTTCCTGGAGCCAAACTTCTTTTTTGTTCCTGAAATCCTTGAACCTTGTTGTGAAGGCTTGATCATCGTACTTCTTTTGGGGTTTCTCTTTTGCACTAATCCTTGATTCTTCTTGAGCGCAACAAGTCCAAAGTTYTCCAAATGTAGGATACTCCTTCCTTGTGTTCATGCTTGCGGAAAATGCATCCCACGTCTTGGGAAGACCATTTAGTACTATGTTTACCAATTCCTTCTCTAAAATTATTTCTTCAGTATCTTGTAGTTGATCTCTTAATTGAAATATTTTCACAAAGTATGATGTTATGCTGTCATCATCATTCATCTTCATGTCAAGGATCTCATTCTTTAGACTCATTACTTGTCCAAAGTTTCTAACTGAGAAGAGGTTTGTTAGGGCATCATACATCTTCTTCGATGAGTCAATATGGGAGATGTAGGGTATCAAGTGGTATTTTATAGAGTCCACTATGATACTCATGGCATTGATATCATCGTCTTTGAACTTCTCCATAATTGCAACATTTTGTGGTTCCTTCTCTTTTCCTTCTTCAAACTCTTGTTCCACGATCTTTCCTTTCATGATATTCAACACTTTATTCTTGGCAAGGATGAGGTCAATCCTTGTCTTCCACGCTCTGAATTTAAAAGCTCCATCTAACTTGTTTTCTGACTTCATAGAGTAAGTCATGGCTGCTTTGACTTGGTCAACCCTAGATTTGACCAGAAAATCAAACTTGACGTCTTAGCTTGCTGAGAGTACCAGGAGGTGAGCTAGGCTAGGGCGCACTAGTATATCCAAAAATTAGGTCAATCACTTCACTTAAGGTGCCTCAACGAGAGGATTAGGGTTTCTACAACTGCACCTACTAGTAACCCTAGTGACAGTGCTTTGGTAACTTCTCCTACTAGAAACCCTAGCGATAGTTCTTCAATGAGCTTAGTATCCTTATGGATATGCTCCCTTCCAGTGGTTAGAATGAATGAAGGAGGTGTGGGCCCATAACCTATTAGAATATAATAGATGTGCTCATTTTACCATCGACAATATCACTATTGTCACCCAACCATAGGCCAAAGCCACCCTCTGAGCACCTTAACCTTGATAGAGAATCACTCCGAAAGAAAACCCTAGGATAGATATCCAAACAAAGGAACACACCTTTCCCCAAGGATAGTGCACTGAACAAGAGTTGATCAGATAGTCCAAACCATAACCAAGAGATAATCCAATCCAAAATGCAATCTGCTAGCTGCAACAACTGCAACGACAACTCTCCTCCAAACTTGCGCACAAACTGGGAAACTACAGTGTGCACAAGTGCTGCTCTGCAATTTTGAGAATGTCTGCCAGAATGAAGACTGGCCTCCTATATTTATACTAATTCTGGTGAACTGCCTGGGCCGTCTTCTCATTCTGGGTGTCTATTTACTTAGTATATAATATTTCTTCTGGCCGACTTCTTCTCTTGTAGGCTAATAACCTAATACCAATTATCTTCTTGAGCCGACTTGTCTTCTAGGGTTATTAGCCAACTCATTAGGGTTTTTTCTCGCTTCCTAGAATATTCTATTCTCGTTAGGTTTACACATGGAGTTAAATACCTCCTGCAACTACCATAATATTAACACTAGAATCATTTGGATTTGCTGCAATGCAACATCCCTTAAGTACTTCATGAGACACTCGTAAACTCTCTTATCTGGTTCTTTTGGAATCATGTTCTTGTGCTGACCTGAGCACCTCATAAGACCTTCCTCATCAACACCTGCTTCCTCAATAATTTGACAAACAAGTTGTGTGTAGTCTTCATCTTGACTACCTTTATAAGATAACATCTCATCTATAACATAATTTTGATTCTGTTATGCTTCTACTATGATTTTAGAAAGCATACCTCCACCTTCATCAATATTTGTGACAGTCTCAGATGATTGTTCAACTTCTTCTCTTGCACAACCTGCAATCATACACAAAATATCAATTTCAAAAACATAAGGCTCTCTAGTCTCACTTGATGTCTCTATCATCAAATCTGAATGTTGATCTTTATTCTCCAAACCATCCATGAGAATTTCAGCAAGCCTCTCGTCAGCATCTTCACCATCATATTTTCCAAGGAATAAACCTTGCTCTTGTTCAAAATAGTGAACTTCCTCTTCATACTCAATTGCTCTGAGTTCTTTCCTCAACCAAGCACACAACTCGTGCTTTAGCTTCACTTGCAACGCATGCCATTTCAACCTCTTCTTCCTTAGTATCTAGCCATATATTTGGTCTTCCTCACTTTTCTATAGTAGTTGTTCCACATAATTGAGTTGTCCCTTTAACTCAACCATTTTCTTGACAAATTCTTCATCACTCATCCTCTTTATGCCAACTGGTCATACATTCTCTTTCCTCTCAATGTGGCTTTTTCTGAACCCCTGTCATGACTATCAATAATCATCTTCATCTCCACTTTTGTGAGATTCTTCATGCTCAAATGTGAGATGCATCAATCCTCCTCTATAGCAAGTATTTGCATCTTGCCACTTAATACCTCATCAAGCTTCCCTCATTAGCTTGATCTCCTAGTATTCTTCTAGTTTTGTCTCCTAGAACCTTTTGAGCACTCCTCTTCATTGGATTCTACACCTACTCAACTTTCTCTAAGAACTCCTATTGTTATCCTCACTTACAATCATCTACTAGAAGTATTTACATCATCCTTTTCTTCAAGGTTCTGCCACAAGCTCCTTCTCTTCAAGAGCCTTATTTATTCGTCATCCTCTGTTACAACTTCTCTTGTTGTAATGGATGATAACACTTTCCTATCTTCTCATGATGCTACATGTAAACATAACCATGCTTCCTAACTAGATTTAAACATCAAATCAATTTACCTCTAAGTCTTACCACCTTCACTGTGGCATTGTTCCTTGTCTACAATTGCTCTTGTTGCATAATTTTCATTGTTATTCAATTCTAAAAAAAGTAGAAATGTAGGTTGAAGATATAGTGATTAAGTCACAAAGATAAGGGAATTTGTAATTGTCCCACAGGTCACAGAGTACTTGTCACTCTGATGTGCCCTGTAATGAGTGCTATGGACTCTCTTTCAGCCCAAATCCTCCTTTATTTGAACATAGCTATGATCTTTGTGTTTTTCCCTCAAGCGCCTTTGTGTGTGGCACTATCTCCTTTCATTATCCTCATTCCTTTCCTTTGTTCTAAGCGTTAGGACCTTTCCTTTCAGTCAACTGAATACTATAACCTTGTGATAACTCTTAGTCATTAGCTCCTTCAAACATTGGCGCCCCTCTTTTAACTCGTCACACGACTGGGGGCTATGACCGAGAAATCTATTGTGGGGGGATGAGTTCTCGACTCAGATCCCAAGGGAGGGGGGTGCCTCGACACATGTATTTCCATTCAATCACATGTCAAAATTGTGGGGGGATTCCTCTATATTAACTCATGTGCTAGTTGAGTGCCCACAATTTTTATGGAGCATTGATCTCCTTTGTGAACAAACATTTGGATCAACCCTTATTCCAATGCACAATCATTGTTGATCCTTTAACTGATCAATGGTGTGTATTTTACCACACCTTTCATTTTCTAAATATCTTGGTCAATCGTTGATCCCTCGAACTGGGGTTATACGCCATTGATCATTTTTTAATGATCCATCTCGTCCTTCGACCTATATCTGATATGGATGGTCATGACTTAATTGAGATGTGATCCAACGATCACAATACTTTGGTCACAAATAGTGACAATCTCCCTCTAAATTTGATCCAATGACTTCTATTCATCAATGGATTGATCTGACGGTTCATGATACCATTATTCGATCTATCACTATTGATCCAATCTATGATCAATGGTTGATATTCTCCCTCATGAGGACACACACTTCCTCATGCTTCTCCTGCACACTAAACCTACATTTCAAAATAACTTATGAAACCAAATAGAATTATGTTGATATTCAAACTTCTTCCACACCCTACACTCAAAGTGGAATTTGATCTCTGTCCACCCACGATTCTAAAAAAAATTAAAACCATCAATTCAATTTGATCTATTATTGGATCATATTCATTGATTCTCTCTACTCATAGTTGAGATTCTTAACGCAAATAAAGCCTGGAACCTGCACAAACAATTTACAGATAACCTCTTCGACTGGTGGAAATTTTCAAACCTTGTTATCGATTATAAACTCAACAAATCATCACAAAGTTACACATGACATGAAATCCACTCAAACACACATGAATAATGACAAACTCATTGTTTCTATTAGTTCATTTACTGTACATAGATTTACATAATGATTTCTGCCTTCTCGGTCTGATTAAGCCTTTCATTGGCCCACAATTGTCCTCTTCTGCACACACACCTCTCTCTTCCCAATTTCCTAATCTTATCCTAACTTCTCAAATGCCTCAGGCTTACATATTTAGAATCAAAGGACTCTGAAACTAGAATTGGTTCAGATCCATAATTTCCTCAACTAGTTAATCCCTAGGATCTCCAAGATCCACAAAATCCTCAAGGGATTCTACATCTCATTCCTAAGATCTCTCTAGATCTTTACAACTCTCAAAATCAACTTAATAAAACAAATTTGATTACAATTAATCACTCTCAACCCAATCCTATACATGTCTTCTAGACTCAAACAAGAAAACATAATAATTTCACAATAATTTAAATTAAGGAACCAACTTCTTTAGTAAAACTCAAAGACCATGTAGGCCTAAGCAACAACGTTGACTTCTGGAGGAAAAAATGCTCCTGCATCATGGAGGATGGTGCTCTAATTATCTTCATTGTTTTCAAAGCTCGTTGCTATCAATGGAAGATTATAAGTGCATGTTAAATTTTCCTAGGCAATATCTCTCACCTTGCTAACCGAGAACTAGCCAATACCTAGGGATTCCAAAACCATAAATGACTAGTAGTGAAGTTGTTATTTATGGATTATGGTATCAAAACCCCATACCTCATACAAGTGTAGTTGGTAGTGAAATCCTGCAAATATATTCTTTCTCGGTGCCATTAAAGAAATTATGACTCAATAAAGAGATAGACCATTTGATAGGGTAGTCATTACTACTTGGTGCAACCGTTTAGAATAGGGTCTTTACTCAAAATTTTGAAGTAGTCATATAGATTTACCTACAAGTATAGGGGCCAACCTAGACATACAACTTTCCCTACAAGTATAAAGATTGTCCGTAAATAAATCAACCATCATATTCCTTTAGCTACATAAAGTTTCCACACAAAATAACTAACAAAACATTTTTCTTCTCTTCTATGCTCTTCTTTTAGGTGTAGAATCTAGAGAGTCAATTCCTAATTCCCAACATTTCCTTGGATGTATGTCCTCAATACATGTTTTCGAGGATTTTCTTTGAAGCTTGTTCCTTTTGGTATTGAAAAACTTGTGAGTTCAACTCTATTCCTGGTAGTCCAATCTATACATTCCAAAAAATTCAAGACTTTGTGGTGGGATTTCAGTATCATCACAGATCAAGTTGCTAGAAACAAGAATTAAATGGTTTTATAACTACAACCATGCACAACTAAAGGACCTCCACCTAACCAAATTTCTGTAAATTTCACTTCAAGTTTGTGACAAAAGGCTCGTCAATTTAACTATACAAGCTCAAAATTTAATGAAAGAATTGATTACAGAGCATCATATTGTACATTTTCCCTACATGCTTTTATACAATCACATTGTAACATGCAACAAAAAACATGTGTACTATTTCATTTGATTTGAACACTTGTAGGAGCTAGTAGGCCACACTAATATTTTGAAGGATGCCTATGGAAGGTTTGGAACAATTTCATTTTGTAAATGTGAAATGATGTCTGATAAATGTAAAAGCATTTAGAGAAAGCTGACGTCGAAATATTCTGTAGCAACACATAAAACTGCAAATAAAGGCTATCTACATCAACATACTTTAGACAAATAACAACTAGATAACCTTAGAAATAACAAAATTACTTATTTCATTAGGAAAACCAGAATTTATTTTCCAATACCATGATAGTTTTCATGCACATATCACCTATAATGTCCCAATTTATACCCTTGGGATGATTTGAACTTAAGTATGTATATGTTTAAATATTTTGCATAGATATTTTTTATAACTATGCTTTATTCACACCATGAGGTAGACATACCATGGTGATTTTGAATACTTATAAACATTGGCATTGGAAATTAATGAAATATACAAGACTAACTGACTAAGAATGAGCATCTAAAGGGTTTGTTATTGCAAAATTTGTAGATTTGGAAAATCCCAACCCAATCCACAGAAGTGTGACAACTACGGGAGTATCTACCCACTGTCACCTTAGATAGACACTCCCCTTACTTTATTGATAACAAGTCACCACAAGGGGGGAATCTCGATGACCCTTGGTGGATGGAGATGAAAAGTGAGATGATGAAGGATGGATTCCCTAAAGGTCAATATTGGAGATGAAGGATGACTTGAGAACGGGTCTTGTTGAAGGATACATGATTTTCAATAGTTGTGTACCTACAAAACAATGTTAGCCCTGCCCGAAACAAGACACATGATGATCAAACAAGCCTTTAACCAATGGGGATTCAACATGAAACCTTGCTTTCCCAAATTTCAGCAATGTCCAATTCCATAAATCAACAAGAAAAATTTTCCAATATTTGCAAATTAAACCACTAAAATCAAGTATAAGATGATGGAAGTTAAGCTAGCAATAACTAGTCAAACTTCCATTGAAAAGAGAAAGACTTTATATGGTATTTAGGGATGTTGTTTAGGTGTTATTAGCAATGTATTATAACAACCAAGTGGATGTAGCAGACAATTGTTATAGAAAAAAAATATAACCACAAAAATTGAGAAATAAACCATGAAAATAATAGTTAATGAGCAGTAGAACAATAATCTAGGTTCACAAGTAAATTGTTAGGGACCTAACCTCCCTAATCCCTCACGTAGGTAGAATAATATAATTCCATGTAATAAAGGCCAATATTAATAAGGCCTATAAATAAGGAAGAATAAATCAAATGTAAGAAGACCTAATAGAAGCTTCTGCTTCTAGAAGGATGTTCCTCTAGATGGTTCTTTTGGATAGATAGATTTAGTATAAATAGAAGTAGAGGGTATGTGAAGTTTTGTCTTGGATATTATTGTAATAGAGCTCTGCTCTGCTGGAGGTTTCCCTCTCGAAGAGGCAAGTGAACACTTCTCTCAGTAATCAAAGTGTTATTTCTGGTGTTATTCTGGTATTATTCTGGTGTTATTGTGGTATTTTTTTGGTTATATAATTGTTTCTCTACCATTTCTAGCTAATTATTTATGTTCTGCATACTATTTTATCACTAGAATTCTACATAAATTTTAGCGGTAGATAAGTGAGAAATGAATGAAAAGAGAGTATTCTACAACCCTAATTTCTATAGCATTCATTTGTAACATCAAGAAGAATTACTTGGCTAAGCTAGACGCCCTTAGGGCACAAAGAAACCTTAAGCATGCAAAATTGATTCCAACTTGAACAATTGCAAAATATTTACTTTTCATGTATTCCAATGCAAATGATTTTATTTCTCCAATGCAAAATAGACTAGTGCCTTTATCAATTGGGTTGTGGGGTATCTTGTTGTAAGAGATAGTTGTGTTACCTCCCAAGGGGTGTAAGACTTTTTACTCCCCAGGGAAAACACAACAAGCAAGGTAAATCTAGGAGGGTGTAAGCCCTTTTGCTCCTCCTAGAAACCTTGTTGAGTAGCTTATCCGAAGACAAATGTGATAGACTTAGTGGAGGGTGTATGATTTTATACTCCTCCAAAGGTTTAGACAAGAATAAACATGAAACAATAATAAACACTAACAATATGTAGAAATTTCCTTGCCAATTTCAAGAGATATCAAGATAAATCCTCTTTTACCAAGTATATTACACCACAAAATCAAGACAAGCATCCAAGAGAGTAGCACACCACTTATTCCACAAGAGACAAGTACTAGCATCCAAAATAGCATAAGAGAGAGAAAGTGTGAATTTCCCTAGGGAGAAAATTTCAGGTCAAGCTTTATGTAATTCTCAAGTGTGTTGTATGTTAAATGAAAGTGACAAGGTCTCCTTTTATACTTGACCTTGTAAAATGATTTGTCCACTTAAATTAGGGTAAAAAAAAAATTAGGGAGGCCAACCTCCTAATTTTCCCCTTTACAAAATATAATTCAATTTTACAAAATAAACAAGCCCTAAAAGATGATGGCATTCCCTCTAGGGGTGATGTTTTGGCATAATGAGCAAAGTATTGAGCTATTTGAGGGAAACGTTGGGCCTCCAAAGGCCATATCTTCATGGTGCAAAGGTCTTCCTCCATCAACATATGCCAAGTCATCATCAAGTCACCAACACCACCAAAACCCGAGCTTTCCAAGTGTGACGTCATGCCCCAGAAGAGAAGGATAAGGCCTCCAAAGGAAAACATTGGGGCTTGGAAAGATAGTGAGTCACCTCCTAGGGATACTCAAGTGCCTTCAAAGGAAATGTCCCTCATCCAACCTGTCCAAAGGAGAGGGGAGCACATTATCCAACTTTTGGGATTCTTGTCCCGAGTGAAGGTGTAAGTGACCTTGTGCCTCCATGATCAAGTTTTCACTTGTCAAGGACCTGCATAGAAAAGCAAGTATGCCCTCCAAGGGTCCAAAAGTCACAATATCATTGCAATTAATCCATATTTAATAAAATAACCACCCAAACATGTGCATAAAATCCCCCCTTTTCAAAATAAACATATGCTCAAATACCTTATACAATTTTCCAAATTTAGATATGGGAGGGGTGTCATAGTGCCCTATTGGGTAAACCAATTCCTCAAGTAGGGGACGTTTCCAAGGAGAAACCTCTCTAGGCCATGCAGTGAATGTGAAGTGGATGGGGGTTAGACTTCTAGGTATGGGGTTTCATAACATACAAGGGCCCATATTATCTCATTTATGGGTGCATTTGTAGAGGGTGTGCTACCCTTCATTCACAATGCAACATTTTTCCAAGCCCATTCATTTGTCATTAATTAATTAAAGTCCAAAACAATTGGGTACTATAAAACATGGAAAGAAAAGAGTACCTCAACGTCACTTGAAGCTATAGGTACACAGAGTGCCATATGCATGGAAAGAAAGGGACACTGCATATGTGTACACACCTCAACAAGTGGGACATCTATATAATATGAGTTTTCTTTTGTAGGTCTTCCAATTTTTTAAGAGAAACATTTCATCATTCTCAAGACCACTTGGGAGATCATCTAGAAGGTTATGATTTGGATTTTATCTTTTTCCAGCGACATTTACCTCTGGGATTTTATCCCCTTCTTCCCATGAAGCGAGGTACATTCCCTTCTTGGGTCAATAAGACCAAAGACCTAAAACATTGGGAAATAGAGGAGAAGAAATGATGGAAGGTGGCAAGTATGAGTGGTAATAGTACGATGACCCTTCAAGGAGACCCTCGGGTAGCAACCCTTTTCCCAAGGGTGGCCACTTATTAGGAAACCATGACACTCACCAAGGTGAAATAGGGAAAAGAGAATAATTTCCAAGCAAATGTTTTCAAATTCAAGAAAGAATCCTTAGTAACATGTTTAAATGCTTGAATTATTAGAATGACACTTACCGCAATACCAAACTTGTTACCTCATGGAGCAAGACCCGTTGTCCTCTGTGATCTAAGTCAAGTGTGGTGGACGTTGCTGCCATGTAGTGTCCCTAATCCAGAGCCTTTGTAATTGTACACATAGCCTGGTGAGATGAATTGGTATCAAGTGTAAATGCAATGAAAATTTAGGCTGGTGAGCCAAGGAAATTTAGTTATGGTGTTGTGCGCAGAGAATTGATATAAAGACATGGTGCGCTCATTTAGTGTGTTGTGTGCACCTGGGTAAGTGCGCACATTGCACTGTGTTGCGTGCACGGGAATGAATGTTTATGTTTTGAGGCCGAATAATATTTATGAATGAATGAATATTAATACAATATCGCATTGATGCGCGTTGACTAACTTAGATGAAAAGAGATAGGGGGGCCTACTCCACTAGAAAAGGAAAAAGGGGGTGAGTCGTAAGTCTTTGGGAATGTTTTATAATATTTCTAGGAAAAGTGTAATGCGGATGTATTTTTATCCTATGTTCCCGAGGGTAGGGAATGGGTCACCAAGTGGCTTAAAGTTACTTTGGGGGTGACAAGTGTCAAGTGGAAGGCATGCAATACATATTGTTGGCCTTAGTGTATTTTGGGGAGGAGAGTGATTATTCATGTAACACACTCTCGTGAGAAGAAGGGGGTCGAACTGTATGGAAAATTTGGTTATTACATTATCTGCATAGAGAAGCTTGTAAGGTGTTATGGGATTGTAACAAGAGTTTCACTATCAAAGTGTTGGGTTGGTAGACCATGAGCAATCTCTCTGGGTGAGAGATTGGCTGTTATGGAGTGGTTGCTAGACCTATGAGCATACTTTCCAGGCAAGATTTTTGGCTGAGAATTTTTCCCTCGTGCACTGAGCATTAGTCGTAGGGCTCAAAGACTTCCTGTCTGACATGTTGCTGGTAACCCTGGGAAGGGAAGTGGGGTAGATAAGGGACTGGTGAGAATATAATGGGCACACTTCCTTGGGTGTGACATGTGTATGTGGAATGAGGGATTGTGGGCTATTTGAAACAGTGGCACCTAGGACTAGGAAATTTTGTTGAGTCTCAGACCATAGCGTGTCGCTAGGACCCTTTTTTCCCTAGTGGAGTTGAGCCCCAAATCGGGGGTGACTTGTTGTGGAAAGCTTATGAGAAACAACGTCTATGGCTAGGAGGAACGTCTGATTCAAGGCCACAGTTGGTGGCTTTCATTTAATAT
This sequence comes from Picea mariana, assembly GCA_032191745.1. NCBI lineage: Eukaryota > Viridiplantae > Streptophyta > Pinopsida > Pinales > Pinaceae > Picea > Picea mariana. Next base: position 206,102 of record JASDQU010737400.1, read on the forward strand.
AAGTGTTCTTTATGCGCTTGTCTTTTTTATTGTTCATATTTCAATATGTTTGAAATATGATAAATTCTTGTATGTGTTGCATATGAGTAATTGTTGTCATTCTGTTAATTGTTGCTTGTTCAAGTAAGTATGGTGCACTTATCATGTATTTGTAGTTGTGCCTGGATATGAAAAATGTGATAGTATTTCATGTTAAATTAACCTTGTGGTTCTGGTTATGAGTCGTCAAGAAGAAGACTGAATGGTTGTGTGCCCATGATCGTAACATGTGTGCCTCAGAGGCTAAAACTCATGAGTGTGCGGTTAAGGAATTGGATTCCACACAGTGAATTCAGGAGTGGCACACATCGCCCAGATGGATGTGCACACAGTTAGGTTTTGTGGTCAATATGTTGATGCGCATAGTTGTTTGATTTAATTTTGTTTCTAAGATTGAGTTGTAAGAAAAAAGGTTGCTTCTGTTGTTACAAGTTGTGTGGCACGACTCAAGTTTGGGTTGAGCGTGTTACTTCAAGTAAAGATCTGCATATTATGATAAAATAGAGTTTGCGCATTGTACCTCTAGAGCAATATTGGTTAGTTGTATGCTAGGAATGTTACAATTTTGTTGACTTAGAGCATATGTAAAGTAGTAACGAAAATCAGTAGGAGACTGGGTATGTTACAGATTGGTGTCAGAGCCTTGTCAGAGGAATTTATGGACTGATGTGGCCCAACCTGGAGTGGTTGGGGATGTTACATTCTGGTATTGAAGATTTTGGTTCAACACTGGACTTGTATGGGCCAGAGATAACATGAATATATGTGTGCACTAAGAATTGGTGTTGCGTAGTGCAACATTTAGTTTGCGTGGAAAATCATTGGTGCATGGTATAGAGTTGTGATGCGCACAAGAGTTGTGATGTGCGGGTGTGCGCACTAGAGTTTGGGATGTTAAAATCATCCAAGAAATCCAAGTGAAAGGATTATGGCAAAATGGTGTAGAGTTTTCATGTAGTTGTTGCATGAAACCATCTAACAAATCTTAATTGCTTGCACATTTTGCTGAATTTTCAGTGAATAGAGCAGGACCGAGTCAGTGTAGAATGTTAAAAGCATGGAAGATGCGTATAGGAATTATAGTCCTGATGATGAATTTTTGGATCTATATGTCGGTTTGGGTGCCGATGGTACACAATACAAGAAGGAGTGCATGAAATTGATAGAAACTATGAAAATATTACAGAAAAATGTCCAGAGTTATAAGGATAATAATGAAAGGCTTATGAGAGCCAAGGCGCAACAAGATGACTTCAATGTCAAATTGATGCAGATCCTAGAAATAATAGAAAAGAATATGGATAAGGAGACATAGATAAATAGATCAAGAATCCGCGGGTCTCGTGATGAGAAAACAATAGAAGAAAGAGGTGTTGTTAAGCATTCTTTCAGGAAAGCGCGCAGTAGCTCAAGTCCATATCCTGTCAGAAAGCATAAGAGAAAGAATGGGGTGGATGAGCTATAGGGGGATATGAATAAGATTAATCCTCCTACCTTTGATAGTGAGCGCAAGAAGTACAAAGATGAGGATACCTGGTTGATAGGTATGAGAAAGTACTTCCAACTGCATAACTATTCTGCGCAGGCAAGAGGGAGATTTGCTATTAGTTAAATGGAAAGACATCAATGTGGTAGGATCAATATGTGCAGGTGCAATGCGTTGATGAGAAGAAAGTAAATTGGAGGGAGTTCAAGAGGTATTTCCAAAATAAATACTTAACCAAGCAGTACTATGACATGAAAATGAAGGAGTTCTTCGAACTCAAGCTTGGGAGCATGACAATTGACGAGTACGAAAGAAGATTTTTAGAACTGTTGAACTATGTACCTTTTATCAAGGATGAGCATGTGAAGATTCAAATATATTTGAGTGGGTTTCCCTCATTTATCAGTGAAAAGATACAATATGATGACCCTAATACATTAGAATAAACCATAAGGCATGCTAAGTGTCTTTATGAACAACAAAGCGGAAGGCCGACTTTCCAAAAGGCTTGGGAAGATAAGATGAAAAATAAAGTGGAACAGAGGAAGAAGGGAGCTAAGCTATCGTTTATCAGAAATACTGTGCAAGGACATACGAATCTCCAGGAGCCCAAAATGTTGGAAATAGTGGGACAAAATTCATGGAAAAAACCTATGTAGTGTTGGGGTTGTGGAAGAAATCATATGCGCAGAGATTGTCCTCAAAGAGGTGATAAAGAGAGAACTGGGAACAATGTACAACAAGCTACGAAAATGGAGGACATGGGTAGAAATTTGCCAAGGATTTACACAACACTAGATAGCAAGCAGGTTGAATTCCAACCACACATGATCGAGGTGGGAGGTAATATTAATGACCAACCCATTGCTATTTTAATAGACTCAAGAGCTATTCATAGTTATCTAGTTCCTAAAATGGTGGAAAGACTCCATCTGTCGAGAAGCAAGCTTGGAAAACCTTGGTTGGTGCAATTAGCTACAGGAGAAAAAATGAAATCAATGAGATGGTTAAGGCATGTCCATTGGAGATGAATGGACTACGCACAAAGGCTGATTTGAATATTATACCTTTGGGCTCATATGATTGCCTCACTGGTATGGATTGGTTGGATGAGCATCATGTTGTCTTAGAGTTTTACAATAAGGTATTCACTTTCTTGAACGAGCAAGGAAATTTGAGATCAGTTCAAGGAATTCCAAGAGTTGTGACTATCAGAGAAGTTTCAACTTCACAATTGAAGAAAATTTACAGAAAAGGGTGTCAAGTATTCACAGTGCACATGGAAGAGACACCTAAGGATAAAGTGCCAGGTGTGGAAGACTACGCAGTACTGAAAGAGTATGAGGATGTCTTTAAAGAGATATAGGGACTACCTCCAAAAAGAGATAACGACTTCTTTATAAATCTGATGCTGGGAGAAACACCTATATCCGAGACTCCTTACAGGATGAGTACACCATAGTTGAAGGAGTTGCAGATGCAACTTGAAGAGTTTTTGAAGAAGGGGTATATATTCCCGAAGTTGATACAAAGTCTCTGCGTACCATATTTCTTCTTTATNGTTGCAGATGCAACTTGAAGAGTTTTTGAAGAAGGGGTATATATTCCCAAGTGCGTCTCCTCAAGGAGCACCAATTTTGATCATAAAGAAGAAATATGGTACGCAGAGACTTTGTATCAACTTCGGGAAGTTGAACAAGGTAACCGTGAAGAACAAGTATCATTTTCCAAGGATAGATGACCTGTTTGATCATCTGAGAGGCGTGTGGATATTTTTCAAGATAGATATCAGATCTGGATATCACCAAGTGAGAATAAAAGAGGAGGACATCAGTAATACTACCTTCAGAACAAGGTATGGTCTTTACGAGTTTACAGTGGTGCCATTTGGGTTGTCGAATGCACCAGTTGTTTTCATGTTCTTGATTAATGGAGTTTTCTAAAATTACTTGGATAAGTTTCTCATTGTATTTTTGGATGACATTCTTATTTACTAAAAGTCTGAAGAAGAGCACAAGCAACACTTGAGGGTGGTGTTGTAGGTGTTGAGGGAACATCAACTTTATGCAAAGTTTAGCAAGTGTTCATTTTATCATTGACATATTCACTACTTGGGTCATATTATTTTAGAAGAAGAAATAGTTGTGGATCCAACAAAGATAAAAGTCATTGAAGAATGACCAACACCAAGAAATGTTGTAGAAGTGAGATCCTTTATGGGTCTAGAAGGGTACTGTAGAAGTTTTATTGAAGGATTCTCACAGATTGTGCATCCAATCACATCTATGCAGAAGAAAGGTGCACGATTTGAATGGAATCCATATTGTGCATGGAGTTTTCATCACTTGAAGAGTTTGTTAACAAGTGCGCTGATTTTAAAAATTGCTTATCTAGATGCAGACTTCGTTGTGTGCACAGACACATGCAAGGAAGGACTCGGTGGAGTCCTAAGTCAAAATGGACATTTGGTGTGCTACAAATCAAGGAAGTTGAAGGAGCATGAAGGGCTCTATGCTATGCATGACTTGGAATTGGTAGCCATAGTGCATGCTTTGAAGATATGGAAAAATTATCTCATGGGTAAGAGATTTGAGATGAGAATGAACCATTGTGGTCTGAAGTATTTGTTCGGACAACCAAGTTTGAATTCTAGACAAAGTAGGTGGTTAGAGTTCCTCAATGTTTATGACTTTGACATAAATCATATCATAGGAAAATAGAACAAGGTGGCTGACACACTCAACAGAAGGATGCATGAGGTGCATGCTACAACCATTTACATGTACCAAACATATTTGCGTGACAAAATTTTGGAAGTTGCCAAATCAAATCTGTGCTATATGAATATAAGTGTGACTTTACAACAAGGTATGTCACAGCCAAATTTTGAAGGTTATGAGTTAATAGGATGGAATCCTCATGTATAGACACAGATTCTATGTGCCAAATGATCAAGAGTTGAAGAGCCTTTTTTTTTCAGAGATTCATAAGGTTCCTTAGGCTAGATATCCAAGTTATCAGAAGACAATTGTTGTAGTAAAGAGGCAATACTTTTGGACATGTATGAAAAAGGAAGTTGCATATTTTATTGCAAGATGTCTCGAATGCCATAAATTCAAGGTTGAGCACATACATTCAGTTGGTCTGCTACAAGCTTTGCCTATTCCTAAGTGGAAGTGGGAAGTTGTGACCATGGACTTCATAACTAAGTTTCCTAGGACTACTAAGCAACATGATTCTATTATGGTGGTGGTGGATAAGTTTACTAAAGCTACCCATTTTATTCAAGTGAATTCAACGCACAAGGCAACCAACATTGTTGAGATATACATGCACAAAGTTTCTAAATTGCATGGTGCTCCCAAGAAAATTGTGTCAAAAAGAGATTCCAAGTTCACCTAGAACTTTTGGAAAGGGTTATTCAAGGGATTTGGAACAAGTCTGAATTTTAGCACAACATATCACCCTAAGTGAGATGGGAAAACCGAGAGGGTAAATCGGGTGATTGAAGACATGCCGATGATGCATGTAATGGATAAGCCATTGGAATGGGAAGACTACCTTCATTTGGTAGAGTTTGCTTACAAAAATGGGTATCATGAATCTTTGAAGTTGAGCCCATTTGAGGCACTTTATGGTAGAAAGTGCAACACACTGGTGAGTTAGGACAACCTAACAGACCACACAATAGTTGGGACAAATTTGCTCCAGGAAATGGAGGAAAATATGGTAAACATCGGGCATAATTTAAAGGCTGCCCAAGATAGGAAGAAAAGATACAGAGTTAAACGCAGCATCCATAGGGAATTTAAAGTGGGTGATCATGTGTTTATGAAAGTAAAGGCCATGCGCAATTACCTGAAGTTGGGAAAGTGTTCTAAGTTAGTAGCGTGCCATTGTGGGCCATTTGAAATCCTTGAGAGGATTGATCCTGTCACTTATATGCTTGCATTTCCTACGTCCTTATGCATTCATAATATTTCCATGTGTCATTGCTTAAGAATTGTGTACCTTATGCTAATTGTGTCAATGATTGAAATTTGATTCAGGTGGAGCAAGAAGGTGGATTTCAAGTGCGACCCGTTTGCATATTGGATCGAAAAGTCAAGAAACTATGAAATCAAGTCATGGAGCTGGTAAAGGTCCAATGGACCTAGTACGGTCCTGAGGATGCAACCTCGGAACGCGAGGATGCTATAAGAGCATGATATCCTCATCTTTTTTATGATGTTTGAAATTTTGTATATACATGTATATATGATGCACTGAGGACAACACATAAATAAGGGGGAGGGGATTGTAGTGTCCCTAATCCAGAGCCTTTGTAATTGTACATATAGGATGGTGATCTGAATTGGTATCAAGTGTAAATGTAATGAGCATTTAGGCTGGTGAGCAAAGGACACCTGGTTATGGTGTTGTGTGCATCAAAGTAAGTGCACAGAGAATTGATATAAAGACATGGTGCACACATTTTGTGTGTTGCACGATTTGGGTAAGTGCACGCATTGAACTGTGTTGCGTGATTTTGGGTTAGTGCACAGTAATGAATGTTTAGGTTTTGAGGATGAAGAGCTTGCATGCTTATAAGGCTGGTGAGCTTGGATGTAGATAGGCCAGTGCACCTATCAATGTAAATATAATCATGAATATTAATATAATATTGTATCCTTGTGCACTGACTAACTCAGACGAAAAGAGACGCGGGGGGGGGGCATACTCCACCAAAAAAGGGAAAAGGGGGTGAGTCGTAAGTATTGGGGAATATTTTATAATATTTCCAGGAAAAGTGTAATGTGGATATATTTTTATCCTAAGTTCCTGAGGGTAGGGACCGGTAGGGAACGGGTCACCAAGTGGCTTAAAGTTACTTTTGGGGGTGACAAGTGTCAAGTGGAAGGCATGCAATATATATTGCTCGCCTTAATGTATTTTGGGGAGGGGAATGATTATTCATTTAACGTAATCTCGTGAGTAGAAGGGGGTCAAACCATATGGAAAATCCAATTATTATCTTATTTGCACAAAGAAGCTTGTAAGGTGTTGTGGGATTGGTGTTTCATTGTCAAAGTGTCGGGTTGGCAGACTGTGAGCAATCTCTTTGGGTGAGATATTGGTTGTTGTGGAGTGGTTTCCAAACATGTGAGCATAATTTCTAGGTGAGAGTTTTTCTGAGAATTGTTCCTTGGTGCACTGGGCATTAGTCACAGGGCTCAGAGACTTCCTGTTCGACATGTTGTTAGTAACCCTGGGAAGGGAACTGGGGCAACCGAGGGATTGATGAGCAAAGAAGAGGCACACTTCCTTTGGTGTGACAGGTGCGTGGGGAATGAGGGATTGTGGGATAGTTGCAACAATGGCACCTAGGACTGGGAAATTCTGTTGAGTTTCAGACCATAGCTTGTTGCTAGGACCCTATTTTCCCTGGTTGAGTTGAGCCCCAGGTCGGGGGTGACCTGTTGTTGAAATATTATGAGCAACAATGTCTATGGCTGGGAGGAACATCTGAGTCAAGGCTGTAGTTGATGACTTTCATTTAAGATAAGTGTTCTCTATGTGATTTTCTTGTTTACTGTGCATATTTGACTATGTTTGACATATGCTAAATTCGTGTATGTGTTGCATATGAGTAATTGGTGTCATTTTGTTAATTGTTGCTTGTTCAAGTAATTATGGTGCACTTAGCCTGTATTTGTAGTTGTGCAGGGATATGCCAAATGTGGTAGTATTTCCTGTTAAATTAACCTTGTGTCTCTGGTTATGAGTCGTCAAGAAGAAGATTGAATGACCGAGTGCGCAAGATCGTAACTTGTGTGCTTTGGAGGATGAAATTCATGAGTGTGTGATTAAGGAATTGAATTCCACACACAATGAATTTAGGAGTGATGCACAACACCCAGATGGATGTGCACATAGTTAGGCCGTGTGGTCAGTGTGTTGGTGTGCACAATTGTTTGATTTATATCCGCTGCTAACATTGAGTTGTAAGGAAAAAGGGTGCTTCCGTTGTTACAAGTTGTGTGGCACAACTCAAGTTTGGGTTGAGTGTATTACTTCAAGTAAAGTTGCACGACTTATGCTAAAATAGATTATGCACAATGTACCTCTAGAGTAACATTGGTCAGTGGTACGCTGGGAATGCTATAGTTTGGTTGACTTAGAGCATGTGTAAGGTGGTAACGAAACTCGGTAGGAGACTGGGTAAGTTAAAAAGTGGTATCAGAACTTTGTCAGAGGGATTTATGGAGTGATGTGGACTAGCCTGGGGTGGTTGGGGATGTTACATGCCATCCTCAAATGGTGATGTATGGTGAATGAAGGGCTCAACATGCTAGGATTCCTCTCGGTACTCCATGTCTGCAACCCGAAGGCCTTGAGACATCATCTCCTTAGTTATCCCTATAAATGGGGGATAACAATGTCTATGATACCATGATAGGGGAAAGGTAAGGGGGCCTAAGGGAATGTTTATATGCCTAACTCCTATGTCTCTTATGCCTCCTTTTCCTACTTTCCTCGCCATGACATTAACCTTCACTCTATTATAATGTTGATGTTGAGCCTAACCTATAGTCTAATTGGAGATATGACAATTTGGCCTAACCACCTCCTATATTTAGGTAACCACCTACTACATCTTTGCATCTTGTCCCCTACAGTCTTGGAGCTAGGAAGTGTTGGATTGGGAGTCTTTCTTTCCATATTTCACTCATTCCAAGAGAGACGATTAGCTCAATTTATTATCACCAATGTTGTTGGCCATTTGGCTTGTTCCATGTCGGCAAGTGCCTAGTTCAAATCCCTCTATGCTAGGCACACTAGTTTACGTCGATGAATTTACTAGGGGTGCCATCCATGAATGTGGGTAAGCATCCCTTGGGTTTACTTAGGAGATTATTTCTTTGAAAAAAAAAGCATTTCCAAAGACTACCTCACACATATCTAATGGGACTACATTGCATTCTACTTCATCAATAAAATGCATTGATATGCCAAATTTGATGTTAGATTGTCTTGTGAGTTGCAATGCAACATCCTTGTGACTCCATCCCAATAGACATGGGTTTTGATGTGAATGGATCTTCAATCCCAATTTTTACACCAATTCCTTAATTTTTACAATTTCCTGGGCCAAACAATGTAGTGACCTGTGTTATCTTAATCATCTAGATTTCTATTTAAAACAATTGCTCTCTCTTTGTACTGAGTTTTTTCAACTCATCTTGATTATTTGGTGGTTTCTACTTGCTCATGCAAGTGATCTTCTTATCCCAGATCAAAGTCACATTCCAATTCTGGTCCCTTAATATAGGTAAGAGCTTTCTTGAACACTTTCTTCCAATTTTTAGAATGCCATTTCGGATCCATTTTCCAACAATTTTCCTTGGTATGTTCATCTATACCACAATGATTATAATGATTTTTATGGTTGTCCTAGGAGTAAGCAACATTGGAAGTCTCCTTCCCTTTTTCTTTTTGTAGTTGGATACCTTCATTTGGGTTTCTTATTCCTCAAGTGGTTGTTGTTTTTTGTCCTTAGCATCAATAAATGAGGGCTTCTTGCAAGCATAATCAAGGTTCTTTACCTCGAAGATGACTAATTCCCTTATAATGTAGGGACACAAGCCTCCTTATTATTCCATCAATACCTACCAATCCTTCAACTTTAGGTTTAGCATAATGGATTGCTTCTTGATTTCACTGATGTATTCTTGGACATTACGTTATTTGCTTTGGTAAAAGTATCGTCATTTAATTCATTGTTCCTCTTCATAAGTGATAGGATAATGCTAAGTTTGGTGGGCTATCTCGAGTAATTGAGAATGGTAAATAGAAAGCAGTAGGTCTCGGGGTCAAGACTCCAGACTAACTGCTTATATGTATGTGGGTCTTACTCGATGGATCAGTGTACAATAGTTTACAAAGCTTGCTTTACATTGAGTACCATCTATAAAATGAGGAGAAATGACCGGTCGTTTCCCAAGAATGTATTTTCTAAAGAAAAGAGTAATAAGATAACACTGACTTTTTAGTAGTGTTTGAACTCCTTCATCTGAATCCAATTCTTTACCATCCTGCTAAAACCACTCCCAATTCTTTACACGAAATCCTGGAAGATAACAGGCAAACACTATGGTAGTCACTGGGAAGAGGAGGTCTTGCATAAAGTGAGCCGCCAGCACGAAGGAGTCACGCGCTCTTAGTATCCTTCGTCACTATGAAAGAAGAGTCGCAACTGCTAAATTTTTTATGAGGGAGTGGCCATGTCAAAGAAGAGCAGCCAGAAATCTGCCACGATCCTTCGTTAATAATCCATAGACGAAAAGGGGATACCGCGATTACACATATTCGCACTGTTCAACCATCAGCTCTGTGCAACGATCTGGTTCCAATTCGAATCACAAACTCTATTCAATCATTTCAAATGTGGAAATGTAGTGGGAAAATCGTGGCAATACATGCAATGAAAACGTTTTGATTTTTGGTGAGTAATTATACACATCATAAATTAGTTACTTTTTATATGGAAGTGAAAAAGATTTATTGTGTTTTTTTGAAAAGTCCAAGTTTAAGTTTAGTTAAAAATAGAGTCAAAGCCCCAATGAGAGTCCATGTTTGGTAATGAGTTTTATATTATTACGAGGATAAATTGATAGAATCATTGCATCCAGAGTTATTGGTAAAGGAAAATGTGTTGTTAACACTTAAAAGTGAAGTAAAACACTGAAGAAAAGAGAAAATAAAGTCACTTGCAATTTGTGATGCAAGTGACCTAATTCAGAAGATTGATAGTTCTTGTCATACTTGTTATTTGATTGATGATAATAATGTTGATGTACATATGTCTCTCTCTTGTTTTGAGGCTCGAAATGATGATCCTCATGATATTTCTAAATATGAATCTTTTAGTGAAGATGTTGAAATAGATTGCTTTGAAAAGCACACAAAAGGTATTGGTTCAAAACTTATGAATAAAATGGGTTTTGAAGACAAAGGTTTATGAAAGAATGATCCAGGTATCCAAAAGTCCATACAAATATGTGTAAGACCAAGAAAACAAGGCCTTGGTTATGAAGGTCAAACAAGCAATGCAACTATCAAATTTGTGAAAGAATAAACATTCACGATAGGTGAATCATCTACAAGTAGCAACAATAGCAACAAACTAGGAGCAGAAACCACAACAACAAATCAAGTGTAGAAGCAGGAACAATGTTGTAATCATTGTGGCATAAGATGACATGCAAAAGGAAAATGTTGGAACTTATATCCCTACAATAGTTTTGGTCTTACAAATCATGATCATCACAAGTGTTGGAATAGAGAAATATCAAAGACATATAGGTACAATTTGGTTGGATAGATGTTCCTAAATGACAGGAAGTAGTTTTCGTGTTGGAAGGATTTTATAGGGTCAAGTCTTCCAATGTACAACAATATCTCCCATACAAATTTCATGAGTTAGTTAGTTCTCCAAAAGTCAGTTAAACATGTTTAAGAAAGAGTTGTCAGTTTATTGAGTCATTTCTTTGAGTCAAATGATTAATCATGAATATTTTTTTTATGGGAGATGTTGTACATTGGAAGACTTGACCCTGTAAAATCCCTTCAACATAAAAGCAACATTTTTTCATTCAAGAACATCTATCTAACCGCATTGTACGTGTATGTGAGGCTTTGATATTTCTCTATTCCAACACTTGTGATGATCATGATTTGTAAGACCACAAATATTGCAGGGATGTAAGTTCCAATATTTTGTTTTTACATTCCCTCTTCTGCCACAATGACTGCAACATTGTTCTTGCTTCTGCACTTGATTTGTTGTTGCAGATTTTGCTCCTAGTTCATTGCTACTACTTCTACTTGTAGATGATTCACCTATTGTCAATGTTTCTACTTTCATGAATTTGATAGATACATTGCTTGTTTGAACTTCATAACCAAGGCCTTCATTTCTTGGTCTTCCACATATTTGTATGGGCTTCTGGATACCTTGACTATTCTTGCCTAAAACTTTTCTTTCAAAACCCATTTTATTCATAAGTTTTGAACCAATGCCTTTTGTGTGATTTTCAAAGCAATCTATTTCAACATCTTCACTAAGATATTCATCTTTAGAAATATCATCGAGATCATCATTTGGAACCTCAGAACAAAACAAAGACATATTTACATCAACATTATTATCATCACTGTGATCAAAGCACTGCAAGCCCTATAGATCTCATCAGTACCACCCTACCTTCCTTTATCGCCTACCATAATTCTTTGTTAATTATTTTTATTTTTTTGGCTGATAGGTTCTTTGCAATAATATGGAGTACTGCCACTCTATGTAACCTTTCTATAAGATATAAATTGTTCTCCATTCATGGCATCATGTCCAACCATTTCTTTCCAAGAAATATTAATTCATGAACAACGACCACCATTTGATTTTTCTTTCCTCCAAAGGAGTAGGAACAAAGGAAATAAACATGACCATCACGGACTAGTGCCAAGACACCTACTTTTTGTGAGCTCATGGATTAATCCCCCTCCCATTTACTATAGAAAATCTAATACTTTTGCATTCAATTTATTCCTAGTAGAAAATGCTAACCATGCCTCTCACTGTGATATTAGAAGGTTGTGTAAGCAAGGCTTATTTAAATTGTCACTGAATATTTTGGATGTTACAAACCAATGTTTGGACTGTGATATGTATGCTTCATTATTGCAAATACACATAAAGAATGAATCTTTGTTTAAGGGCATGAAAGGAAGCAGAGGTGTGGAATACAAATAGTAATAATAATAATAATCTAATTTTAAGGTCACGACCAAGCCAGACACCAAATTGGTGTATGAGACCCCCTTGTTTGTGGTACAATGGACCCCCTATGCCCATTGGTAAAGTCTACAGAGGTATACATACCCTACCCCCCTTTGGATTTGAACTTGTGACCTCTTAGCAGGAAACACATGCTTTTAACAAGTATGCCCACTCAACCCTAATCAATGAGAAGAATGCTCAGAAAACTAAATAAACACAGTTTTAATAATAAACAACACAAAAAAATACAACCATTACACAATTATTTACTATGGAAAACCCTTGCTAGAGAAAAAACCCAACACTCCAAAGTGCACTTAAGTGTTATTTAGCAATAACAAATAGTTAAAATACATTACAAAGTTTCATGCTCCCAATAAAAGAAATCAATAACATAAAAGTTCTGAAGAAATTCCAACAACATAATAGTAAGTTTAAAAACTCTCCACCTTACCTCAAACCCAAGAACTCAATAAATAGGCATAACAAAACCATAAACCATTTGTGGTTTTCTAATTCTACATGTTGGAAACCACTAGCAATTAATTAGCCAACTATTGTTGCTCAAAATTCATTGTCTTCTATTGTTCAACATTTATTACCCACAACTGCTCAACATTCATTAAGACAACTACTATGCAACAAGACTACAATGTGTATGGCACACTTGTCCCATCGTTCTCTCACTTGTCATATACCTTGCAAGATTTTAATAGAAAATGCATCAAACTGTGAACTAATTGTCAAGGGACATAAGGCCCATAGACTCACAACACCACTTGAATTTACCCATGCTCGCTGGTTTTTTCAATGCATTTGCAACATTATGCAAAGTGTCAACTTTTTCCAATATTCATTGATCCATCATTTACCATGTCCCAAACAAAATGGTACTAGAAATCAATATGATTTTTCTTTGCATGAAAGGTCAGTTTCTTAGCCAAAGAAATGGCATTGTTACTGTCACACTAGACAATAATACCTCTCCGACTTAGCCTTACAACTTAACACATTTTCATAAGCCAAATGGCCTCCTTACAAGCATGAGTAGTTTCCATATAATCTGTCTCCATGGTGGACAAAATGACCACAACCTGTCACTTTCTCATCCAACTCATTGCTCCACCAAACAGTCAAAACACATATCCGTCAATAGATCTCCTTCTATCTACATCCCCTTCCCAATCAAAATCCACATAAACCTATATGTCGATTGAGTGTTGGTCCCTTGAAACAACTCTATGATAACAAATGGAATAATTGAAAGTACCTCACAAATACCCGAAGACTCTCCTCATTACAAGCTAATGTTCACATCTAAGATTACTCATGAATTGACTCAAGACTACCAATTCTTGAACAATGTTTGGTCTAGTATAGACCATAACATACATCAAACTACCAACAACACTATCATAAGGAACATAAACTATATCCTCCTTAGAGTCACCATATAGGAATTTTGTTTTTAGATCTATCTATTCAATCTATAAATCAAAAGCTATTGCTACAGATAGCAGAAACCTAATAGTTGTTAACTTAGCAACTAGGGAAAAGATCCCACCAAATTTTATCCCTTCAACATGGGGATATCCTTTCTCAACCAACCTTGCCTTGTACTTTTCAACACTTCCATCTAAACAAATCTTCTTTTTGAACACCCATTTACATACAATATTTTTCTTCCCATCAGGACACAATACCAAGTCCCATGTATCATTGTTTCTAAGTGAAACCATCTCCCCATCCATGGCCAATCTCTAGGAATCCTTATCTTCCATCTCCATTGTCTCTTTCACAGATCTAGACTCATCAATGTTAGCAAATAAAGAAAATATACATTTGAAATAAGACAAGGACTAAAATTATACCTGATTGGTTGCCTTCTTTGCTAAGTGAACCTCCTTAAAGTTTGAGGTGGATTTTCTTCCCCCTCTTTTGAACTCTTTGAACCCTCCTCATTGGGTCCATCATGAACTTCTTATTCATTTTCTAGTTCAACTTTCTTCGTCTTGGGTGGTTGTTGAACAATTGGATTCCTCTCGTCCTTTTATGGTTGCACCATTGTGGGGAAAGACTTAACTTCTCTAAAAATAACATTCTTTCTATACAAAAAATTATCTTCCACGATATACCAAATCTTGTACCTTTTCACACTAGCACCATAGATGATGAAGATACATTTCACTACCTTGTTATTCAAATTCAACCGATTTTCCATAGGCACATGAGCATATGCCTCACAACCAAAAACATGAAGATGTTGAAGATAAGACTTCTTTCCTGTCCAAACCTTCATAGGGTTATTATCCACGAGAGTTGATGTGGGAAACCTATTAATCAAGTAACATGCAATAACAATCACTTTACCTAGAATTTCTTCTCTAATTCGGTTCCACTAAGCATACTCCTAACTCTCTCCATCAACATCCTATTCATGTATCCTGCAACTCCATTTTGATAAGGGGTATATGGAGTTGTCTTATGACTTTCAATGCCACTCTCCTTACAAAACTGATCAAAATATGTAGAACAAAACCCACCACCATTATGTTGGAACATCAATCATTGATGGTTCATCACATATATCCTGGGTTCAGTCGGTTGAGCGATCGAACTACATATGGATATAGTCAGTCAAGTAATCGACCAACACACTACATCAGTCGGTCAAGTAGTTGACGCATTGTCGGTCAGACAATCAACCAATAGTTGAAGATAGTTGGAAAATGGATCGACCAACCCAACAATCCACTACAAGTTGGATGAATAGATGGTTGGGTCAAGCATCCTTTTTGAGCTAACTCGACATCGTATATTTGGTGGAGTCAACTCTAACAATCGATGATTATATGTGGAAAATATCTTTCGGATTCTATGGAAGTTGGTTAGATATTAAGGCTATAAATAATAGACCCTTTGGGTCATTATCATCATGGTGATCAAGCGATCAAGTTGATATCATATGGAGATATCAAGGTCCAATATGCAATGTGATGTTCTTATCATAATATGATTTGCTTAAATGCTATAACAATGTCTTTAGACACTACCTTTGTCTTCGAAATTTTGATTCCTCTTAGATTATCTACATAAGTGTTTATATGTTTTTGTCACTGGTTCCACCCCTTTCCCAACAAGGTATTAGAGTCGATGATTTAAAACCTTGACCTGTTATCTGTAAACCTTGTTGAGTCGGATCTGTTGTGTGACTAACTCTAGGACGATGGTTTGCTGATTGGAACCTTTGAAAACAAACCTTTTGTCTAGATATCAAAGATGTCCTCGAAGATTTATCTTGTTGTTCTAAATGGATCATATTATGCAGTATGGGAACCATATATGGAAAATTTGTTGAATAGCAAAGGAATATGGTAGTATATGAAGATTGTGATTCCATATCCAACAAATGACCAAACAAAGTTCATTGTTGATGGAAATAAGGATGAGGTTGTGGGGGTCATCACGACCTGCATATCGTGGGAGATTCAACTTCACCTCAATGAAATTTTCTGTCCTCATCAAGTATTGAAGAAGTTGAAGTTGTTGTTCGACCAAGTCGATGATATCCATGACATGTAGTTGGCGAAAGTGTTGATCTCTCTTGATCCTCATTATTATAACATAATGGAGGACTATTTGGTGTGTTTCAAAGAACTCCAGTTGAAATTGGGTGAATGTAGAAAGAAATATTAGAAGAAGGATGGAAAACTCATCGAGTTGGTCCTGATGAACTTGAGAACACCATTCAACATGTTTGTTTCAACTTTCTACACCAACTAGAAAACATGCAAGGAACATGGTAAGGATTACACCTGCAAATATTTCTATGGTATTTTGATTACTAATCAACACTGACTACTTGAAGAAGGCAAGCTTGGTTGTAATATTCTTAACTTGAAACAAATAACACAACAAACAAATATACCCCAAGAATAACATGAACATTCAATGGAGAACATAAATATATTATTGATAGCACCAAGAAAGCTTTGTTCACTTTCCTCTTTGAGGGGGAAACCTCCAAAATGAGAAGATATCTCTTAAAATAATGCTCAATACAATCTTTCTCATACCTCCTACTCTTATTTATACTTCTACTATCTTCTAAATAAGATTCTAGAGGAAGATCGTTCTAGAAGTGGAAGCTTTTATTAGGTATTCTTACATTGACTTGTTCAAATTTATTTAATAGGCCTTATTAACTAATGTCATCCTTTATTACATGGAAAATATATCATGTTGACTAATAACCAACTAAGAGTAATTAAATCTTAATATGCCCTCCCCCTTCAAAAGCAGCCGTGTCCTCAAGGCTAAAGATGAAGAAATTGTTGCAGTATGGCAGCTGGCTCCCAATTCGCATCTTCTGGAGACTTTTCCTTCCATTTTATCAACACCTCTTTGATAGTTTAGCCATGCAAGTGATGCTCACGTGCATTGAGGAAGGATTCTGGTTGCAGCCAAATGGATCCTTATTCATCTAATTCAGGCAAGATGGTTTGAACCTTGCAATTCTAACCCACCACTCTCTTCAAACATGAAACATGGAACACAAGATGTATTTTGGAGGAAGATGGAAGTGCTAGTTTGTAGGAAACTGGATCAATACATTTGATAATATGATTGGGGCCATAAAATTTGGGTTCCAACTTGTGGTGGCCATGGGATTTGAGATATGTTTTCTTGTAAGGTTGGAGTTTGAGAAACACCTAATCACCTTCTTGGAAAATCCGTTTAGAACACTACTGGTCAACTTGTTGCTTCGTACGATTTTGGGCCATGTGGAGGTTATCCTTCAGATTTGCGAGTGTAGCTACTTTGCTTTGTAGTAACTTATCAATAGCCTAGACCTTTGATGTGCCTAGAATATGGGGAAATGACTGCAGGTGGTTGTTGGCCATACATCGTTTCATATGGTATCATTTTGGTAGATGTATGATAGGAAGTGTTGTACCACTATTTTTCCAAGGGTAACCATTTCACCCATTGATGTTGTTTGTTTGAAGCAAAAAAATGCAAGTAGGTTTCCAAACATTTATTGACAACTTTTGTTTGATCATCTGTTTGGGGGTGGTATGTTGTACTCATGTTTAATTGCATGCCTTGTAATTTAAACAATTATTGTCAAAATGTACTGGTGAAGGTTGGGTTACGATTAGACACAATGGAGGTTGGCATGCCATGCAGTTTGAAAATATGATCAATGAAAACTTGCACTACCATAGCTGGTGTAAAAAGGTGTGGGAAGGCACAAAAGTGTGCATACTTGGATAGGTGATCTACCATGACCACGATGACGAACTTGTTACTCTCTTTTGGAAGGTCCACTATAAATTCCTTAGAGATGTCAGTCCAAATAGAAGATGGAATGAGTAACAGATGTAGAGCTCCTGGTGTCTTGAAAATTTCTATTGAGTTGGAAAATATCACATTCGGTGACAAAGGTAAGAATTTCCTTCTTCATGCCTTCCCAGAAAAAGGAACGACAAGCACATGCATATGTATTTTGGAAGCTAGAGTGACCAACAAGAGAACATGAGTGCAACTCATTTAAGATCACGGGCTTGAGTGCTAATGTCAGAGACAAAACTAAGAGATCCTTATACCAGAGGAGATTGTCTTTCCAAGTATAGTCGGGGGGCAAGTTAGGGTCCTCCTAAAGTCGCTAAATGATCTGTGATATAGTGGGGTGGGTTAGCCACTCTTGTCAAACTTCCTCAATCCAAGTAGGAATAATTAATTATAAGGAAAAGAGGGAACCTTCGTCCTCATATTGTCTTGAAAACACATCTGCCACTACATTGTATTTTCCTTTTTTATATCTCATAATCATAGCCCAACATTTTTGTCAACCACTTGTTCTATTCTGGGGAGGATAACCTATACTATAAGAAATACTTCAGACTATGGTGATCTGTCTTGATCTGAAAATGGCACCCCAAGAGATATGGTCGCCAAGTGTGCATAACATGGAGAATGGAAATAATTTCCTTTTCATATGTATATTTGCCTAAATTATGGCCACTCAAAGCCTAGCTAGTGAAAGACAGAGGTCTACCTTATGTTAGAAATGCACCAATACCAATGTTGGAAGCATCGAATTCCACATCAAAAGTTTTTTTTAAATGACAGGTTGTTAATACCATGGTAGTGCACATGACCTTATTTATATATTTGAAGGCTTGTTCTGCTGCATGTTTCAAATGAAATGCATTCTTCTTAAGAAGGTTTGTTAGTGGTTGAGCAATGTTTCCATAATGGTGGAAAAAATTATGGTAATAGACTGTGAGTCCTAGGAAACCTTGACGGCATTTCAAGGCCGTGGGTCTTGGCCAATACTGCATGGATTGAATCTTTTTAGGATCCACTCTTACTCCCTCATGACCCACAATATGTACCAAGTATTCATCCTTGCTCACCCAAAAGACACACTTGGTATTTTTGACAAACAAATGATTGTCCCATAAAAATTGGAGTACTTTGTCCACATGTTGTAGATGAACATCACAAGTATGATTGTAAATGAGGATGTCGTAAAAAAGAACCAGAACAAAATTCCGAAGGTAGGGCTTCAAGAATTTATTCATGAGACTTTGGAAGGTAGATGGAGCATTGCAAAGTCCAAAAGGTGTTACCAAGAATTCATAATGTCTTTCATGAGTTATGAAAGTAGTCTTCATAATATCTGCTTCATTTATCTGAATCTGGTGATAGCCTGAGCGAAGATCTAATTTTGTGAAGAAACATGCACCCTGGAGTTCATCCAACATATCATTAATGACATGAATGGGAAAATTATCTTTAATGATCAATTTATTAAGGGCGTGGAAATATGGACACATGCATCAAGAACCTTCTTTTTTCAAGACCATCACAACAGGGGATGAATATGGGATGGTACTTGGGCGAATTACACTGACTTCCAGCAATTCCTGCACTATTTTTTCAATTTCATTTTTTGAGCAAATGGATACCTATAGGGGCGTACATTGGGGGGTAGGATTCTTGGAAGGAGAGAGATGTTATGATCATGATCACCCCATGAAGGGGGTAAGTATGTGGGTGTCTTAAAGAACATGTGGTGCTTGTCCAAAACCTGTTGCAGATCAGGATGGACCATTGGTCATAAAGCCTTGGAACTGTTGGTTGAGGGCATTCAATATCTGCGTCAGGCTATCCTTTAGCTTGCCCATTTCCTCAGATATGTTGGTTACCTTAATTTCCAAATCTTCCAAGTTTTGAGCGTGAGTGGTAGGGGCCATTGTGGCGGCTTAGGTAGAATGATATCTCAACAATCAACACAAGATAATGAGTTTGTTGGGCTAGGTGGAAAATAAGGGTGTCAGGAAGGAAGTGCAGGTCCACAGAAAAAATAGGCTTAAAAGTTATAGGTACCATTGCAATCGGGACAACGATATGAATCCAATGGGAGAGGTCCCAAATAAGGGAGCTGGGAAGGGGGGTCAGGTCCACGGAAAAAAATATGCTTAAAAATTATAGGTACCACTGCAATCAGTACAAAGAGAGGGATCCAATGGTATAGGTCCCAAATAAGGTTGTTGATGGGACCACTATACTTTTTTTATTCTCCATGGGAGTTATACTCCGATATGAATAAAACTACAGTTTCAAAATGCCCAAAAGGAAAAAATGTGTAGTAATTTCGCAGCCCAAAAGAAGGAGGCAAGGTCACACAACAATAAAAGGGTTTTCAAGGTTCCTACAGACAAGGGTTTTCCCTATGCTATAACTCTATGATATACATGTGGGGTCGAACAATAGTCTTCAGCTCAATATCTCAGGGCACCAACTAAGGAGGCTCGATCGCACCCTTAKCYGTATTACCTGATTACCCATGTACTAGAGAGTATCTTCTTGAGTGTTGTTCTTGGTGGAACTATAATAGTCAGGTGGATAATCGATTGATCTAGGGATGGTTTCAKGATATCCTTAGGATATTTGATATACCTAAGGTACGAGGAAGAGAAAATCCATGTACAAGTGTTGTCTGATGTGGTACTACTTGAAGGGGTACCAACATGGGCTACAAGGGTGTCCAACAATGTGAGCTTAAAAAACTCTTGTATTTCCTGCATGTATTCTTCCCCGACCATGGATTTATGCATTGAACGACAGTTCTCTGTAGTTTAAAGAAGCTGGAACATGTCTCTAGCCTACAAATTTCTAAAAAAATTGGGTATGTGCTGGCCCGGGAAAGAGCTCTGTTACCACTTTTAATATGCTTAACCTGAATCAGATAACACAACAAGCAAATATACCCCAAGAATATCGGGAACATTCAATGGAGAACAATAATATATTATTTATAGCACCAAGAAAGCTTTGTTCACTTGACTCTTTGAGGGGCCAACCTCCAAAATGAGTAGAGCTCTCTTACAATAATACTCAAGACAAGATTTCTCATACCTCCTACTCTTATTTATACTTTACTATCTTCTAAAGAGCATTCTAGAGGAAGATCTTTCTAGAAGCAAAAGCTTCTATTAGGTCTTCTTACATTGACTTGTTCAACTTTATTTAATAGTCCTTATTAACTAATGTTGGCCTTTATTACATGGAAAATATGTCATGGTAACTAATAATGAACTAACAGGGGTTAAGGTTGGATCCTAACATTGGTGGTAAACACCAAGCCCACTTGCTCAAAGGAAAGATAAATATGGATCCCAAGGATAGAGTATGGTTTGATGCCTCTGCACAAAAACCTGCATACCACAACCATAAACCTAAGGGATAGAAAAATGCACTTTGACATAGTTGAAAGAAGAAGACATGTCACTACTGTGGAATGACTGGACATGTGGAGAAAGTTTTCTATAAGAAGCAAGAATATTTAGAGGAGAAGGTTAAACGCCTAGAAGGAAATGTTTCCACTGATAATTCCACCCTCCAAGATGGAAATTCCTAGGCCTTGATGGCTCATTCTATGCAGAAAAAATGTGTAGTCGACTCTGGGTGCACTCATCACATGGCTAAGGAGGCCTCCTTGTTCACATGGTTGGATGAAGCTAAGGAGAGGAAAATCTATTTTGCTAATGATTTTTCTCTAGATGTTGTTGGTCAGAGTCACTTTTACTTGTCGACATGGGAAGATTGTTGATGTCTATCATGTGCAAAATATCAATTCCAATGTGTTGTCTATTGCTCAACTAACACAGACAGGTAAGATTGTTGAATTTTTGCCAGACCGGTTCTATGTTCATGATTTGAAGAAAGGAAATTTGATTGTCATCGATGGGCTTCTCGACCTGGCAGACAGTTTGTACAAATTCCATGACATGACTCGACTTGATACTGAACTGACTACACTTGTTTCTCACATTGATGAGAGAATTTGAATTTGGCATGAGTGACTCAGACACCTAGATTTTCATAGTCTACAAGTGTTGGCATAGGGGTAGACCCAGGGTTCAACGCTTCAACAATGCACCAAAAATACCCTAACCACCTTCCCTTTCGGCAACACTTGCGAAGCAGATGAAGTCTCACCCGAGGTAGAGGCGGGGGGGTTGCAGGACTCAAGTTTTCTATAGCCTAGTTGGGACACAGTTTGTGATTATGTACTTCAACAGAGCACTTAGCCAATAGTATGCATTAAGTTATGATTCTTTTTCACATCGCAGATTAACCCTAATTACAGAACAATGATGTGATAAACAGATCAAACACTTCTAAGAACTTAGCATAAGTTCAGATGTAATAGCCATTCACATCATAAAGCACTAAGCATTCATAGATCTATCTATCATACATTAAGAACAATGCACTAAGCAGACATAATCATAAACATCATGAGCACATAGCACAAAGCACAATAACACAGGATATGTGTGGTTCACCCTAGTGTGGGGCTACGTCCACCAACTCTTCTTCTTTTTTATTAGCTTCTTCCAATCTTCTTACATGCACCAAGCCACAGATCTAACTCCGTAAAGGACAGAAGATCTGCGCGCACCTTGCCAGATCCTCCTTCCCTGAATTAGATCAAGGCACTAAGCCAACTAAAACCACTTGCACTTAGCTCTGCAAGTCTCACATACAGTATGCACAAAGCATTCACAACTATTCGCACTTAGCAACCTTCACAGGTTCTTGCACAAAGACGATCAGAACTACTTCTTGCATCGCTTAGCTACTTATTTATACATTACAAAAGATGCTTAAACATGGGTAAGCCCATGGGCTGACATCCCATACCCATTACATAAACCCTAAAACCCAAAAAACCTGCAAAAGGGGGCGAGATACCGCGATCTCCGCTTCGCCTGGGCACTCCGTCTTTGACCAGCCTGTCGAAGTCCCAAAAATGGTTAAACATGACTAGCGTTTCCTCCAAACCTGGTCAAGGGACAACAAAAAGCACTAGAAACTTAGAACATGGTTGTTGGTTTACCAAAGGTGTTTCCCCACGAAAGAGGCTATAAGGGTTGTGTGCTTGGGAAGCATCATCATGCACCATTTGAATCCGGAAAAGTGTGGTGAGCAAAAAACCTACTAGAGCTAGTTCACAATGTTGTTTGTTGCATCAATCTACCTTCACTGGAAAGTGCAAGGTATATTTTGACTTTCATTGATGATTTTTCTCTCTTTACATGGGTTTATTTTATGAAAAAGAAAAGAACCTTGTCTTTGAAAAGTTCGAGGATTTTAGAGCATTTGATGAAAAGTAATGTGGTTGCCCCATTAAGTGCTTGAGATCAGACAATGGTGGTGAGTATGTAAATCAAACTTTTGGAGAATACTTGGTTTGATATGGTGTTGCAGGCATCACAAAACACAAAACTTGGACATTAGTCAAAATGGCTAGATGTCTTTTGTAGACTAAAGATCTTCCTCCCCGCTTCTCGGCTGAAGTGGTGTATTGTGCACAGTATCTGCTCAATCACATCTTAACTCGAGCTATTCCTTCCATGACTCTAGTTGAACGATGGTGTGGAAAGAAGCCTTCATTCGACCACCTCGCAATTGCTCTCTCCACTTCATTTAACAATTCCATGTGAAACCATACTTTTTCCACTTAAGACCAAACCATTCCCAATGGAAGTCTATTTAATTTAGTGGAACTTTTCAAGTGAGAGATACTTCACTATTATATCCCTAATTTCTCTGCGATCTTATTCTATTTTCATTGTGAACTCTGATATCAGAAATGGTTGTCTTTCTCTAGATGCTTCAACCATATTATATAAGCTCTATCATGCTTCCATGTCCTTTTCCTATAGCTTTATGTAATAACCATATGCTCTCTCAGAGGATTCAAGCCTTTTGTCATATTTTCCTTTGGACTACCTTTCTAACGACTATACTCAAGCCTTCCTCTGATTTTTGAGTTGAAATTCATGGCTCTCTGAAATTAGAAGTTTCATCCTTTTTGGACTTGTTTTCATAGGTACAATAAATCTCAAAGGTCAACTTTTGTCAACTGTAGCATAAAATCCACAAAGAACCAAGAAAACTTTTGTATTGACATTGATCATAATCATAATGATGAACATACAACAACTTTCATATTCACAATTCGTTGCTCCAGTAGGATTCCATAACAATATGGAATATGTTGCTTTGTCCTTTTTACAAGAAAAAAGAGGTTTATTTTCTCTTTTCTCAAACCATGTTTCTTACTCATCCCTCTAAGTCCAATTTTGATCTCAAATCTATTTCTTCTCTTCCATACCTTTCCAACAATTGCAACCATGCTCAAAACCGAGCTTGGAGTCAAAAGTTATGACCTTTTTAAGCTTTCAAGCCTTCTTGGGCCTATCTTCATGTGGCACCCACGTGGCTCCATGTCACCCATACCATCTAATGTGGAATTACCTGGTGTTGATGTGTCAAAACACATAATATCCTGAGGTGGCGTACCCTGACTAATGAATGACGATCATGTGAGGCAGTTTCGTACTTCACTGGGAACTAGGATCAAGTGGATCCCCCACACTTGACACCACCTAGGACTTCCCCAATTACTGGTTATTCGATGGTCAGGTCCCCGAGAATATAACCCAACCAGGACCCTTGCCTAACCAGAAGCATACAACCATCAGGTGCCTCACCCAACTGGGCATCGGTATCTTGGGATTCTCCAAGACCTTGCAACAATTCTCAATTTGTTCGGTGGTCCGGTTCTCCAGTGCAGTGAATCACCCTTGATATTAATCCCAAGAGATCGATGACCAAGATCTCTTGGCCTCCTAGATATAACATTTGGGATCTATCCCTGGTTCAAATATGTGTAAGGGCAGGTGTTGACGGGCATATGTGAACGCTCTTTAATTGGAAGGGATGGTCTGGTCCGAGGTTGTCTAAATAACCTAAGATGTTTGAAGTAACTCACCCTGATGGGTTTAACGACTCCATTGGCCGATAAGGGGATCTAATCTAAGCTATGAAAGAAAAATAACTAATTATTCATTAACAAAGACCTACTATGTACATTTACTATCCACACATTTTATATACATAATATACATGATAAAATGGTACAAGATTTACAAGAAACCTTGTAAAACTAAGATTGAAAGAGAGAACCAAATCTCAAGCAAAATTATGATTTAAGAAAAACAAATCCTATTCTACAAATCTCTCCGAAATTCAAATTAAGAGGGAATGAATGTAAATAATAACAATCTTCATTTTACATGAGTAAAGCATCTAAACTTATAAATGATGATTTGCATTCATGAAATAAAATAAAATAAAACAAACTAAATATTTTTTTTTACTAACCTATTTACTGGCTAGTGATGAAGAGAGAATCTTTTGATTGTTCCTTCCTGTGTAAATATTACTCTAGCAACCAATCTGTCAAGATAAACTTAGGGAAAGTAGTTGTAGAGTACTATAACAATGACCTGAAGAAAATCACTTCAACAGATATTGAAATATTATTTGAGTTATAGAAAGGAAAACTTAATTAATTTGATCCTTATGAGGATGGATAATCGTTTGTTCATTAAGAATATAATCTCAATGGACAAAAAGATCATAGCAAGCACATAACGTACAAAAATTTTTGATACATTTTGATACTTATATTAAAATAACACAATCATAAAGATCATAATTAATTCAGATAATAGACTGAACAAAATAATAAGAATGATTTGAACATAGATCCAAGCAATAATAATACATTCATAAATGCAATCAAAAGCCATAATTTTACAAATACATCATTAGTGCTAAGAAAATAAAACAAATAATAATATTTAAAACAAAGCGACATTACTCACAGGACAAAAACCATTAAGCAAAGTGCAATTTCATGTATTTCTTCAATATTAGCACCGATCCATTATCCCAAAAATCCAAACATGTCCTTGACTCCAAAATCCATGAGTATTTAAACAAAATGTGGATGTCCCCTCATAACGACATGATAGGGACAAATTCTTGAAAAAAAAAGTAAATTTGTGCTTACAATAGAAAAGTTCTAAGTCTGTCCAACATCTTATACAAAAGTCTGTTGTAATCATAACAAGAAACTATCACTTGCTTTTTTGAAACTAGTTCTATTGCTAATTAAAACAAAATAAATCTTCCATGATCTCTAACGACCCATGACAACAACGTTGATGATATCCCTTCATTGTTTAGATTCCTGAAACAACAAGTATGATTAATTAACAATCTTTACCATACTTAATTAAGACTAGCTACAAAATCTATGATTCTGTAGCTGGTCTAAAAACATCACAAAATAAAAATAAAATTAAAACGAATCGAGGCAAAACTAAAAACAAACAAATTTTATTACCAGAAATTTCACATTTGAAATCGAAGATGCGTGAAATTATGATCCGACAATAACATTGACATTATTGGATTTTCTGTTGATAGTATCTGGAGAATATTTTGGCTTCTTGTTGGCCCGAAGCATGTTATATTCCATTTCATTTTTTAATTGTTTATTTACCCTTTTTAATTCTCTGTTTTTTATTAGCATTTGATCGAGGCACATCTGTAGGTAAGGAACATCTACATAATACCTTTGGGCCCAAGCTTGACAGTGGTGACAAGTCTCAAATTATAGATTAGGGATTGAGTGATGTCGATCTTTGTTCAAGGGTTTTTCTGGGGAAATATTTTCTTAGATCAGCACGAATACCTGGGAAGTCTTCAGAACCATGAATAAAGGGAGGTAAAATGTAAACAAAATCATATTGAGTGTGATATTATTCTTCATGTTTTCCATTTGTGTCTTCACAGGAGAAATCATGGTCATCAATAATTGTCGTTCTTGTTGGAGTTTCTCTTTGTTTGAACATGTTCCTAACCATTCTAGACAATAAGCACCCTGCCCTTTTATTATTGAAGTCAACCCCAACGTTAACAAAGACTTTCTTTCCTCGTTTCTCGGGATTATGATTAGCCTTCAAACACACAACATATGTACCTATGTTGACATGATATAAGGGCTTTTCCTTCAATCGTTTAAGGATAGATTCCAATGACTGGTTACGTGCCAACCCTTCCCTAACTCTGCTTCGTGTAATCCAAGGGACATGAGCAGAGTCCAATTTATCATCCAAAGAAAGAGGGGAATCAACATTGAGTTGGACCTCAAGTTTTATTTCTTGAGAGGTAGTTCGAGGAGAGTTGGATTCTCCTATGAACCTAGGTAATTCGGGGATAGGGTTTGCAGGATGAGGAAGAAATTGATTCCTTTCCAATAAATTTTCCCAATTACCCCTATGTTGGTGAGGTGATGTTCAACCAGAATGCAAATTAGACCATGGTGAAAAAGGATAAACTCATGGTTTGGACTCTATCACTGATAGAACTTAGACATTTTACGAAGGCTCTTATGTAGGTAGAAAGGTACGTTCAAGTGAAACCCTCGAAAAAACATGGGTAATCGAATGTGAAAAAAGAAGATAAGGCCATAACGCCCCTCACATGTTACAAAYTGTTTAATAACCAGGAGATGGTTGTGCCATTTTCAATGGAAAAAGGTCAATTGGAATACCTTTGATGTGGTATTGAGAACGCTTAGATGCCAATAAATATTTCTAGGGGATGTATTTGACCTTCATGTTCTTGAACCATTTCTACCATGAATGTGGGAGACCTGTAGCCTCAGTAATTAATTCCTCATCCACTTGAAACTATATATCACCAATCTTAACCCTAGCGCCATCAAAATCCCTTGCGAAATATTGAACCCTCTAAATAATTGTATAAACCCTAACCACCCCTCTTGGGAGAGCATATCAATTGCATCATTGTAGGTGAGAAATGCCTGCAGTCCATTCGGGTCTTCCCTCACAACATGATCCATAAGCTTTGAGGGAAGGATAATAACTAGGACAAACTTAAGAGTGAACAAACTGCCTTTGTGAAATAAAGCATGTTGCATACATAGTAAAACGAACCCATAAGAATCGAGTGAAGCCGAAATGTCATACCTGATCCAAATAATGATAACTAAATATTGGAAGAACCCAAGACAAATTGGAATGATCCATCACTTAAAACCTTGATGATTTCCTGGATGATAGAGGACAAAAGATTCTAATATTGAATGACCCATGTACTCTTTAGAATCTTCCACAAACCCATGATCCCAAATCTTGGACGATGGTATGGTTATGGAAATGATTTCGCAGTATTGGGCGGAGACAAAGGGGCATAATCGAAGGGCACGACGAAGTATAGGGGTTGAGTGATCCAAATGACAGATCTGATCATGCAAATATCCGAGCAAGAAAAATCCCTTATCGAAACCTAATCTCATAGTTTAAATGAAGGTTTACGAGTGGACCCTTCATCGAATTAGTTTAACATGCCCAAAGAAAATGTTTTTCCTAACCTTCATTTGTATTAAGTATTAAAAGGGTCGTTTATTAGTTTAACACAATCCCTTGTAAAAATGAACTTTCAATAAAGGAATATAAAGGCTTGTCATATATTATGTTAAGTTATCCATCCTTTAATAAATCATAACCCTGATAATTTCCTCTTGCATATATGACTAGGAAGTATGAGAAATAATCTTCGATCAAAGTGAGGGAGGTATGATGGTAAAGAATTCACCTAGAAAATCCTTAATTTCATTCTTTAAAGTCATGAAATTAAGGATAAAACAAAATCAAAACACATTCAAACTAAACACAACGATGGAAAAATCAAACATACTGAAAATTGTAAAGACAAATGATTTCCAAAATCAATTAAACAATAAATTTACCAAGATTCTATCAATCCAATGGAGACAACAATACTCAACAATGAGAAATGGTATGGCTAACCATGTATTTTCAAGGTAAAATGATAGGGTGTTAGTTGGGGTAGCCAACAAATGGTGACTCACTGGGCAAAGAAGTTATCTTTGTATTGATTCAAAACATATCACCATGGGAAATTAAGATAAGAGATACCAAAATTTGAGATCTTCAAAAAACCTTATCTGGTCTGTATAGTATTGATATCAGTTTTGTTGACATATATAGATAGATGTTACCACAGTTCATGTACTGGAGAAAAGTATCTTGTGATGAATTTAAATCTGAATAATTGTTTCACCAATGGATCATGATAGTTTGAGAAAGGACCTCAATACCCACAGGCCAAGCCATTGCTTCCAGTGGGCATCCATAGCCTCGACAAGGTTATCTTTTAAACCTATCTGAATGATTTGATCCCATAAAATAGTTTAAGCACACATGATGGATTATTCCTAGAATCATTAAGTTTTATTCATTTGACAATTTGGTGAATAACTGAAATTCACTGCTCTAGCTTGGTGACCAATTAGCAACAGTGTCATCCACAAAAATCTACGGAGGTGAGCAATTTGGCTCATGATGGGACCTCTTTTACTTCAATTGGGAAGAATGAAATCCACTACCCTAGCTTGGTGACCAGAAATGGTAATGTCACCTCTGTAAACTTCCAATGGTCATGATGGATTGGCTCGTAATGAAACCTTCCAACCTTCAACTAAGACCTCATGCTTTATTAATTTTAAGTACACAATTTATCCAATCACGGGGTTTTGATTTTAATCTCTAAATAAGAGATTGTCTAGAAGATGGGGAAGAAGATATAGACTATACCTTAACGACTAGGATGGCGTAAAAAGTCTTATGATAGTCATGATAATCAAAGATTACTCCAACTTACAGAGATAATTCCTTACAAGAATATTAAGGGGAAAGGAGAATTGTAACCATCGAAAAAATTGTCTAACATAATTGAGGTAAATTTATTTCAAGACCGAATTTGGATTAATTGAGGTTATTTGGGGACCAACAGGTGTTATGATATTTTGAGTAAGATTTCCACATGGTGATAAGTTTCAAACAATAGAGCTATTAAACTAGAAAGATAACAAAACAAAGAAATGAATAAAATGACTCACCAGCAAAAGAAAACAAAAAAGAAACCAAACAAAGAAAAAAAAAGCACTGTACACACTTTATTTACATATTGTTATTTACACCAGATTATGAAAAGTACTTCTTGAGGGCCTGACCATTCACTGAAAAAGTTTATGGCTGCACCTCCAAGGTTTGGAGATGGAAAGATCTAGGACCAAGTTTTTTTAGCAACTATAAATGGTCCTAACCACAAATTCTGGAATTTCGAATGTTCCCCCTTTTCTTCATGCACTTTATCCCATCTAAGAACTAGATCTCCTATATTGAAATTTCGATCGGAGGAATAATTTCCACGGAACCATTGTTTAACAGTTTGCTAGTGTTGATCCATTTTACATTTAGCTTGTGTCCTAGTCTCTTCTAATTTGAGTAAGGCATTAATTCGACTTTCTAAGGTAGGACATTCTTCTTCCTAGACATTTTTAGATAGTTGTAATGATGGTAGTAGGACATTGGGAGGGAGGATAGATTCTATTTCGTATACAAGGAAAAAAGGAGAATTTCCAATGGCTATTTTGGGAGTGATCCTATAATCCCACAACGCGTAGAACAAAGCATTCGACCTATTTTTGTGATTTTCTGATATTGTTCTCTTCAAGATTTTAATTAAATTTTTGTTGGTTGATTCAACCAATTCGTTACCTTGAGGGTAATAGCTAGCGGAATATTTCAACTTAATTCCTTTTTCGAAAGAAAAAACATTAAAATCCATCGAAGAAAAATAATATGCATTGTCGAACACCAAAGATTCTGGAGTTCCGAAACGTGAAATAATATGAGTTTCCAGGAAGAAAATCACCTTATTAGTGTTGACTGCTCTTAAAGGTATAGCTTCGGACCACCTGGTGAAGTAATCAATTGTTTTAAGGATGTACTTATGCTAGAGGGAGGAATCATGATTAATTGGCTAGATGACGTCAAGGCCCCATTGTTAAAATGGTTGATCAATTGTTACATGCTGCAAAGGGAAATCAAGTTTCTTAACTCGTCCTACAACCATTTGGCATATTTCACACTTGCGATCCATATCATGAGCATCTTTAAACAACGTGGGATAGTAATATCTAGCTCTAAGAACTTTATGAGCAGTCGTTTCACCCCCGAAGTGACCTCCTGCATTACCAGAATGTAATTCAGTCAGGACCTTTTCAGATTCATCTTTTTCTAGGCAACATAACAACACTCCATCAAAATTCTTTCTAAACAGGACATCATTAATCATTTGAAAGGGGGAAAATTTAAGTCTCAATTCTCTTCTCTTTTTTGGATCAAGGTGTTATGGAGTGATTCCATGAGTTAAGTAAAATTTGATGTCAGAATACCAAGAATTTGGCATGGTTTGTGAACAAAAGATTTGATTTTCACAAGGCAATGTTTCATTTGATAAGGCATAATCATCATTAGGTGGATTGACTAAATCAACCACTAACTTGTAAAGACCCTGACCTCTAAGAATCCAAGCTCGCTTAATTTCAAGATCATATTCTTGAAGAGAGGTCATCCAATGGGCCCTCTTCTTCACGAGTTCGTTTTGAACAAGCATATTTCTAACTGCATGGTACAGAACGATGACTTTAGTTATGGACTTAATTAAGTAGGTTCTAAAGTGTTTTATTGCTTTAAACACGACAAAAGCTTAATGTTCCACTACTGAATAGTTTAGTTCTTTTCCTTTAAAGGTAGAACTCATGAACGAAATGGGAATTTTATTATTGTCATCATTGTTTTGGGTGAGCACTGCAACATATGATCTATCTGATGCGAAAGTATAAAGGGTGAAATCTTCGGCAAAATCGAGGCTCATTAGGGATATAACTTCTATTATATCTTGTCTGATGGCATGGAAGGATTGTTTTTCCTATGATCCCCATTTGAAAATAGCATCCTTCTTGATCATATTTTGCAGGGGTCTAACCATCCCAGAGAAACTAGGGACAAAACATCTAACAAAGTTTATTTTACCGAGAAAAGACTACATAGATTTCTTGGACGAATGAGGGGGAAGATTGGCTATGGCTTGTGTTCATTCAAGGTCTATCATCATTCCATATTTAGACTCTATAAATCCAATTAGCTTCCCTTGATCCACAACAAAAATTGATTTCTTAGGATTCAGGGAGATGACATACTTACGACAATGTTCCAATACACTCCTTAGGTGAGATAGGTGATCTGTTTTCCTCTTTGAAAAGATGGTTACATCATCTAAGTAAACAACCACTGACTGATTTATAAGCCCACGAAAAGTAGTATACATGGCCCTTTGGAAAGTGGCCCCGACATTGATTAATCTGAAAGGAATATTACGATATGTGTAAGTTCCCCAAGGGGTCTGGAATGTAGTTTTGAGCTGATACGAGGGAGACATCAAGACCTGGTTGTATCCTGAAAAACCATATAATAAGCACAATATTTTAGCAGCAGATACCTTTTGTAAGATTTGTTCCATGGGAGGAATAGGATAATTATCTTTGTCGGAGGCTTGGTTTAAGTTGCGGAAATTGACACTAAGTCGGATTTCCCCATTATTCTTTCTTATCGAGACTAGATTGGACACCGATTGGGTATGTCAGATAGGAAAAATGATCTTGTTTGTTAATAGCTTGTTCAATTCCTTTTTTACAGTGGGTTCTAATTTAGGATGCATATTCCTTAGTTTTTTATGAAATGGTTGAGCTTGGGGCTTCATGGGGATTACATGTTGTATTATGTTTGGGTCAAATGTCTCCAGGTCCTCATAGGTCCAAGTGAATACATCTTTAAATCCTTTAAACAATTTAATAAAATAATAATTTTCTTGTTGTGTGCACCCTATACCGAGATTGATGTTTTGGGGATGATCATGTGTTCCTAAATTTACAGTTTCAAATTGCAGTGAGGAACTATTCGTTTTACAATTAAAAAACCCTTTAAATTTGTCGTGCAGATCATAAAAATTTTCCAACCTAATGATAGATTTAGGGATCAAATTTACCAGTTTAGATGAGCTTTCAATTGAGCATGATTCAAGTATTACCGAAAAGTCACGAATATTTTCATCATGTGTAGTTTTGTCGATTACGACATCTTGAAATGTGTCCTCCATATGTAAGAAATTGATTATATGTTGATCATTATCAAAAAAACCACCAATTGGTAATGTTATTACGAATTGACAGCCTAAATATCAATTTAGCAAAAAATGAATTAGGAGAAAATCCTTCAGCATGCGATAATTTCAATGTTATATTAGCCAATAACCCTGCTTCAGTATTGTTAGATCTAGGGATAGAACTTATATTAAAAGCAAGAAATTTTTTAATTAAGTTCCATACCTTAGTTTGGTAGTTTTTAATATGAACAGATACACAATGAATGGCATTTTTTACCTACTTAACCACTATTTCAAAATCACTGAACACAACTAAGGCTTTGATGTCAATGTCAATGGCCTTCTTAAGTCCCTGCAAGAGAGCCTCATATTCTACTATATTATTTGTACAATCGAATTATAATCTATAAGTAATAAATGTGTTGTTACCTTTAGGGTCTATTAGTAAACAAATGACACCGACTCCTTCACGTGATTTAGACCCATCAAAGTACACAGACCAAATTTCATCACTTGCAAAATTATCTACAATATTTACAGCATTATTAGACATCATTACTTGGGTGCATAATAATATTTTAGATTGCTGATTTAGGTCTGTAACAAAAGATATTCCAACTGCAAAATTCCCAAAAAAGGTGTTTATGCCTTGATTTTCTGATACATTCTCACCTGAAATAAAGGGTTTATTTGGGTCATTCTTTAACAGTGTAACAGTGTACTTTAAATATCATTCTTTGTTGAACCTAAGTTTATTTGGTTGGCCATTGAGAGCCAACCATAAGTGAGACCAATCAGTAGCAAATATCCATTAAGATGTTGAGACCAATCCCTGTTTAAAAACATACCATATACCTTTGGAATATCGACTACCACTATGTCAATAATCTGATGCACTTTTGGATTGGATGACAACTTGATCAAAACATATTTAAGCTCCCCAACCACTATAAAATTAGTTATATCAACCTGAATGATTTTGATATCCAATGGTTTGATTTCAACATTTCTTTTCTAACAAACTAACAGAGGCATCACATTTGATGAAGCCCCAGAGTCCACTATACAATTATGTACATTTATGTTAAATATTTTGAATGTTAACAGGAAGGGTGGTACGCTGGACTTCTTGCGTTGTGTGGAAGAAACATTTGGAGGTTGTGGATTTTTATTTGTTGTTCCTGAAGACGTTTTATCAAAATTTGCTACACTTTTGTTTGGAGCATCTTTTTTCTTATTATTGTTTTCAGCTATACTGTTGGCCCTTGACCAAGTTTTAGAGATCCTTGTTCTGTTTTGACCTATTTTGGGACTTCGACAAACTGTTGAAGGCATAGCGAAATTTGAAGTGGAGATCACGAGATCTCAACCCCTTTTTAGGGCATTTTTGGGTTTTGGGCTTATGTAACGGGTATGGGATGTCGGCCCATGGGTTTACCCATGTTTAGGCCCTTTTGTAATGTATAAATAGGAAGGTAGGTGGTGTAAGTAAGGTGTGTGTGTGTGTGTGATGCTAGGTTCTAAGGGAAAGTGAAGGCCAATGTGCTAAGTGCAAGTGATAGTTGTAATTTCTTTGTGTATACTGTGTGAGACTTCCAAGGCTAAGTGAAGGTAACTGTAAGAAACTGTGTAAGGTATTTGTGTTGTAACCTAGCTCAGGGAAGGAGCATATGACGAGGTGCGCGCAGATCTCTTGTCTTATGCGGAGTAGGATTTTGATGCTATGTGCCTATAAGAAGCTTGACAAGAAGATAATAAAGAAGAGAAGAGTTGGTGGACGTAGCCCCGGGCTGGGGGTGAACCACGTATATCTTGTGTTATGGTTTCTTTGTGCATTTTGATTATTGATTTGTGCCTTTGATGTGATTTATGCTTAGTTTTGTTATCTTTATGAATGTTAGAATCATATGATATAATATCTTAGTGCTCAGTGTTGTGAATGAATGCTAGATCTGATCTGTTTCTTTATGCTAAGTGATTTGATGTATGGATCTGGTTGAGTATTGTGTTACTCTTTAATTAGGGTTTTTATCCGTGAAGTAAACATTGGTTAAATACTGATGAATGGTAACTGCTAAGTGCTTTGTTAGAGTATTGTAATAACAGATCCGTGTCCCAACTAGGTTGCAAACACCTAAGTCCTGCAACCACCCCTGCCTCTACCTCGGGTGAGACTTCATCTACTTCGCAAGTGTTGCCAAAAGGGCCGATAGTTAGGGTTTTGTTGGTGCATTGTTGAAGCATTGAACCCTGGATCTGCCCCTATGCCAACAAATGGTTCCATTGTCGAGACGTGAAACTGTGATTGTTGGGAACTGAGAAAAAAAAAGAAAGCTTTATGGTGTAGATTTGTTGCTTTAGTGCGCAGTATTCTACTTGACTTGTGAAATCTTTTTTCTAAGAAAAGAAGTATGATCCGAAGAAAATAGGTAAGATCTGAAAGCTTTGTGCCCTGATAAAGGTAAAGTGATTTTTTTTTTATTAAAGAGGTTAGATCTGAAAGCTGTGTGCTCTGTTAAAGGTAAGATAAGTGGAAATTTTTGCTTCAATAGTATAGATCTAGGTATGTTTGATAAATTTTGTCCTAGTCTGAAAACTAGGGCACAACTAGAAGAAAGAAGGTTTGATATGAGTAGATATGATAGAAATAATGAAAGATATGTTATTCCTATGTAAAGAATGTTTGGACTAACAAATGGATGCACGATCCTAGGAAGATTTTTCTATAGGTTAGTTACTATGATCTTAATGCGCAGTATAAGAAAGGTTGGGGATCATTTAAGAGAAAGAGAGGATTAACCCTTTGTTACAGTTGTAGAAGACCAGACCATCTTGTTAAGGATTTCCTTGATAGACGACCTAGTTGTCTTTGTTGTAAAGCTATGGACCATGAAGTTTTGGATTGCCCTAGAATGATTGCTAAACTTGAAAGAATGAATATGGAACAAGATAAACATGAGAAAGACTCAGAAATTAAGACTATGGCAGAACCCCAGAAAGGATCAGAGACTGTATTGTCAGAAATAAAAGAAACCCTAAATGATCATAGAGACATCAATCTATCAGAGATATTAAAAGAAAAAGAATGCATAGAAGCAAGAATAGGAGACTTCGACATAGACTGTGTTCTAGATGAGGAAACACAAGTGAATGTCATGACAGAAAGTACTTGGGAAATTTTGGGAAGGCCTGCTATGGTTCCTTCATTGGGAGGAATAGGATTATTTAGAGGAAAGCTAATAACCCTATGTGGAAGAATTACCCAGATATCTATGAGTGCTCATGGAACTTCGACAAAGGAAGAATTTGAGGTTATTAAATTTGTTGAGAACAATGCCCCATTTTCTTTATTGCTAGGAAAACCTTAGATTGAGAAAGATCAGATCTAGAGAAAAGAAGAAGAATCCCTAGAACAGAAAAAGAAAGCATTAAAAGGTTTCATGACTAAGAGAATACTGTACTTAATAGAAGACCATGAGAACAGGTCGAAGACCAGAGACTTGGGTGTCAAAGTTGAAAGAACGCGAGAAAATAGAGCACTTACCCCAGACAATGAAGAAGTATTACCCTTAAACCTTATGAAATATCATCAACAACACGAAGTTATTATGCCAAGAAAAGATAAGAATCAAAATGGGAAGAGGAACCTAGTAACGTAGATCACAGGGAAGAAGGCTCGAAAGCTCAGCAAGAAGAAAACAAAGTTAGAAAAATTGCAAGAAGCTTCAGAAAGAACTTCGCAGAAGGAAAAGTCTCCAGAATTTGAACTTCACTGAAATATCAGAACAACGCAGATTGGCACTTTGCCATGGCAGAGAAATATAACCATTGGAGGCATTATGACCATTACCCCGATGCTCCAGAATGGATAATCAAGTAGTTATGGCCTGGGAGCTCGCCATTGGACCATTGAACCGCGTCATAACAAACATAACTGCATTGATGAAGGCTTCTTATCCGTTGGAAGGATCAGTTACATTGTTGTCTACTTATCCCGTCGACTATTGTGCTGAGCACACCTTCGCGAATTGTATCCGAGCCAACTAGAGAACTCATTGTTACTGTGTTGTGCTTATTGAGACCTTGTCATCCATTCTATTACATTGATAAATTTTTCATCAGCCTGAGATATCCATTCTCGAGTGTGCATGCCAGACGAGCTCAACGCTATGGAAAAGTCAGTAGAGGAAATTTTAATCGATCTAATGGAAGAGAGAGTGATGTCCACAAGAGTTCAGGCCTCATCGATGAGAGGAGTGAAATCCTCCTCGTCGACTACTCGTGGATCCGGACCATCCTGAGCTGCAGAAGAGAAAAGGACTAAGCATAGAGATGACTTAGAAAACGTGAAGTTAATCCCATCCACCCTGCCCGACTACATCCCACCTCTGGCTGGTGTTGTGAGTCGTGATAGTGTCTTGATGGATTTATCACGACGTACCTCCCGAAGGGGATACATGCAGTCAAACCACAATTGGAGAGAATTCCAACTCTGAAGATCAGTGACTATAATCTAGTAGACCGCAAGACCTATGACATGCTCACACCTCACAAGTACTTGACCAAGATGAAGGGAAAGAAATCGAAAATCATTCCCCAACCATGGACCATGAACATCGTGCAGTCCACTATCTTGAACGTAATGAAAATCCCACATTTTGGAAGGCACCTTCAGGTTAACATGTGCGTTAAACTCCTGTTTTCATGCTTCCATGAAGGTTACTTATGGCTAGACAGACGCATCACCGTTGATTCGGCGCTGGTCCATAGGATCACCGGCCTAAGTATGTAGGGACCCGAACCACAAGAATTTTACCTAGGGAAGGCTGCACATCCACTACTACATATTGAAAAATTTGCGACGAAAGTACTCTTTCGTCGCAACATGCAAGAGAAAAAGTTCAATTTTTCTAAATCCACCATGTATTCGACGCTATAGTGACACATGTAGTTTGACTAAATTATTATGGTCAATTTTCGTCGCAAGAGAGACGACTGTAGTTTGTCCGTCGCAAGAGTGACGACTTACCTAACATTAAAATTGACTATTAAAAATGACCTAAAATAAATAGGTGGAAAGAAATATTTTTAGGTCACTATCATCGCAATTGCGACAATAGTGACCTAAAATTGGACTGTAAATATTTGACAATTTAAAGATGTTGCAACAATCTTGCTATAACAATGACAGTTCCGAAAGGGTATTTTTGTGGGGAAAAATGTCGCAGAATGTTGTTAGAGGTGGGGGAAAAAGTAAAGTGGGTGAAAAGGGTGATGGTAGATGTTATTGCCCGTGTAAAAAATGTTGCCTCAGACGTCCCATAAGAATTTTAATAGCAACGGCTACAAAACATTGTAGGAAATATGGTCACATTGATGGTGGATCGAATGAATATTGTCCCATGGTAATTAGCTATATATTCATTATCTTTTTTATTTTGTCAATTATATATATATATATATATATATATATATATATATATATTGTTTGAATGTTTGCTATAGTATACACTAATTTTGCATGATTTTTTGTAATTATAAAGTTAGAGTTGCCCTCTAACTTTCCGCAGAATATTGCACCAAGTATTAGTAGAAATGATGTTGTACAAGCTGAGGAACATAGTCATGACCAAGAAAATGAGGATCTCATGGAAGAAAATGATGGGAAAAATCAAGTTAATGATCCCATGGAAGAATATGATGGGACAAATCAAATGATCCAAGATTTGTTTTCGTAGCCGGATGAGGATGGACAAAATGCTGGTATTTATGATGAACCTCTATTAGAAAAGTCATATAAACGACTTTATGAAGGATCAAGAGCAAATATTCTCCCTGCTACATTGTTGCTAGTGAACTTAAAGGTTATGAATAATTTGTCGAACACTTGTATGACACAGATACTAAGGTATGTAATATGTTTCATCTCATACTATACATAAATGTTGATTTTTTTATATTTGTTTTTAGTGTTAATTAATGTGTAAAATA
>JASDQU010737400.1:247461-259789 GCA_032191745.1 Picea mariana
ATACTCATTAATATATTAATATAATTTATTTCATAAATTATAAATATTTATAATTACCTGCATATTGTACGTTATAACTAATATTTAATATTGGTGAATTATGTTTTTTTGATTCAGTTGCTCTAGAGTGGGATGCACTACATTTATACATTGCAAACAATCTTGACTAGATGAATGTGTGGATTGAATGATGTAAACAACATAATGGAGGTAGGTTATCATGGCAACGATTGTCTCAATTGAGTAGAGAAGCTCGTCGTAACGGAGATGCCAATGTTACGCAAAGGGAAATTGATCTAGCATATGGTTTGAAAGATGGATAGGTAAGCAATTTCACCCATTTTATTCAGTTATTTTATATTATACTAATGTGACTACATGTGTACTGTATTTTTCAGATACTTTTGAAGTTATATAAATATATGTTAATTTATTAATTGACAATGCATCTTTTACATATCTGACATATTGCAGTTGAAACACCACAAGGATATGTGGTGCAATGGTCGTAAATTTTGCATCAAACAATTGGATGAAACTAGGAAAACTTATGATAGTGGGATAACTGCAGTATTCCAGGTTACTTATGTTTCCTCTAGGAGTGACAGACATCCCCGAGAATATGAAAATAGATACTATGGGTATTTAAACGATATACTTGGGTGTGACTTTAATTCCTTCAAATTAGTTATGTTCGATGTCAAATGGTATAGGTTACGAATGCATGAACGTGATGAGGAAAGAACTATTATTCAACATGCCAACGGATTTCCAATGATTAAAACAACAATGTTTGAAAGAGGACATGATCGCTATGTTTTTCCAAGCCAATGTGAATAGGTCTTTTACTCAAATGTTCCAGGTGAAATGGATTGGTCATTTTTTGTTAGATATGATCCAAGAGGAAGGCCAATTAAGTATACTCATTTATAGGAAGAAGATGATATTGAAGATCAAGAAGATGATTCGACAGAATATCAGACAGAGCCAGAAGATCATGGAGGTTTGACATATGAAGAAGATGAAGAAGATCATGATCTAGGTGTAGGAGACAATATTTCAATTCTTGATGATAACGTCAATGAAATAATGCTCGAAAATGACATTGATGATGATGATGATATCATCAATCCTTTCAACATCGTTTCAGAACCAGATGATGATACAGATGTCGAGTTCGATGAAGAAGATCAAGATAGAGAATAAGGATGATTACACAGATGTTGAGGTTGGATTAGGTACATGACTATATAATATTTTAATTTGTATGAATTATTCTCTTAAAATAATTTACTTTTAATGTCATGGGTTAATTACATGTTTTTAAGTTTTATGCGACTTTTTTTATATCCTAGGTTACATGTTGTTTAATTATTATTTGAAACCTGAAAATAGTTGTCAATATAGTAAAGTACATGGTAGACTAAAAATATCATTTAGAAACACACAATGTCATGTACCTTCATTAATTTTTGTTTTTTTAGTTTCTATGCATGAATCTTAATAGGACGTTGCTTTCGATTATTTTATATTTTATAGATTGGGTTTTGGGGATCAATTGAGAGTGATCTGAGGGGGAGGGGAGGGGCAATGCGAGCTCCCACCTTCACGTGGTTGGCCTTGTTCAGTAGAGAATAAATTATTCTTGAAACCAATGGAATCTCTTTCATTTTTATACCATCATGATTGTATAAGATTTCATCAATATTGTTACCTATTTGAATCTTCTTATAATTGAGATTCGTTACATAGTCGTTGAAAAAAGACACAAGACTTATGTAGAGGATATTAATTTGGTCTTTGTGTGGGACATTTTATTCCATTATTATGTTTTGTACAAAAATAACGAGGAACGAGGAACGATGAACGAGGAATGAAAATTGCACGAGGACTAGACACTGACAACAGGGACCTGCGAATGGGGCCAATGCTGAAATTTTTTCAAACAGTTTTTGTATGCACTAAAATTTGTCATGGATAGAATATTGGCATTCCTTAATGATATGGGAGGGTTTTTGGACTCAAATTTGAGTGACACACCCACATTCTTCCATCATCAATTCATCATGTAAACCATAAACCCTAATTTTCTTTCAGAGTACCCAATTTAGTTGACGCAAGTTTTAGGCTTTCATCAGTCTTTCTTCATTTTTCTTTCAGGTTCTCCATTAATGTATATACAATGTATCTGTGTCAATATTTTTGATGAAAAATCCCTCTATTTCGTTGATTTTTTAATCAACACCATCAAGATACTAGAGGCGGGCAACAGTGACATGTGGATGGGGGCAACGTTGAAATGTTTTCAAACTGTATTTGTATGCATTGAAATTTTACCTTGATAGACTAATCACATGCCTTAATGATATGGGAGGGTTCATGGACTCAAATTTCATTGACACACCCACTTTCTTCCATCATCAATTCATCATGGAAACCATAAACCCTATTTTTCATATGTTCTAGTAGATATGTTAATGATTCCAAGTTTCATATTT
Source organism: Picea mariana (assembly GCA_032191745.1). NCBI lineage: Eukaryota > Viridiplantae > Streptophyta > Pinopsida > Pinales > Pinaceae > Picea > Picea mariana. The sequence goes on from JASDQU010737400.1 coordinate 249,960, forward strand.
GTATTTGACTGAAGGTCTAGCTAGCTTGCAAAGTATCAAATTGATATTTCAAGTTGATAAACCAAATATGAAATAAATCCAAGCATCATTTGATATCGTCGCAAGAGAGATGAATGTAAATAATCTTGCGACGAATTTTATACACTATCGACAAAAAAAGTTCATCGATAGTATAGCTTATTTGTCGCAAGAATATTGTGTCTAATTTGAATGGTGTTACATGGTTTTCAAGGAGTGTATGACTTATATTATGGTGCAATGTAGTGTAGTATATAAGAACAATATCTATGCCAAACCTCAAAATGGATAGTACCATATCTTGTTCATAAGACAAATATTCTTGGTATGTTTCCTTTGTGGATATGGTGGCTCAAGCCCTTAGTACACATGATGCCAAACAATGAAATGTAACAATTTTACTATTGAATGAAAATGTTATGTCACCCATGGTTAAGGAAATAACTTAAGGTTCTTAGGTCCTATTTCAATCTTCTTATAATTGAGATCCGTTACATAGTCCTTGAAAAAAGACAAAAGACTTATGTAGCGGATATTAATTTGGTCTTTGTGTGGGACATTTTATGCCATTAGTATGTAATTTTGTACAAAAATAATGGATCTCGGGGACTACACCATGGTCAAGGAACGAGGAATGAGGAACAAGGAACGATGAACGAGGAACGAAAATTGCACGAGGACTAGACACCGGCAACAGGGACCTGCGAATGGGGCCAACGTTGAAATTTTTTCAAACTGTTTATGTATGCATTGAAATTTGTCAGGGATAGACTATTGGCATGCCTTAATGATGTGGGAGGGTTTCTGGACTCAAATTTGAGTGACACACCCACTTTATTCCGTCATCATTTCATCATGTAAACCATAAACCCTAATTTTCTTTCAGATTACCCAATTTGGTTGACACAAGTTTTAGGCTTTTGTCGGTCTTTCTTCATTTTTCTTTCAGGTTCTACATTAATGTATATGCAATGTATCTGTGTCATATTTGTGATGAAAAATCCCTCTATTTCGTTGATTTCTTAATCAACACCATAAAAATACTAAAGGCGGGCAACAATGACATGTGAATGGGGCCAACGTTGAATTTTTTTCAAACTGTATCTATATGCATTGAAATTTGACATGGATAGGCTATTTGCATGCCTTAATGATATGGGATGGTTTTTGGACTCAAATTTCACTCACACACCCACTTTATTCCATTATCTTATCATCATGGAAACCATCCATAGGCACAAAGACACATAAATTATTTTAATAGTATGTTTGTCCATCCCTGTCCTACTAGTCAACTTAGAGTTTCCTACTAATTTTGATGGTAACATTAATTCCCTATGGTGAAAATGAGCACATAAATTATTTTAATAGTATGTATGTCCATCCCTGTCTTACTAGTCAACTTAGGGTTTCCTACTAACTATGATAGTAACATTAATTCTTGGCCCAAGGAAATTTTGATCCAAGGGATTTGTAAAACAATTGCAAGAAAACCATGTTATTGTCTAGTGATTGTTTCTCTTCTACGATAGTAAGGAAGGAGTCATATACAAATTTTCCATTTGCAAGCCTCAGATAATCCATCAAGACATTTTTTTTGGATGAGGTAGTTAAGGGTTTCAATAACCATCACATAAAAGGTTAGTGCAAAAGGGAATCCTCGACGACTAGAGTGGAAAGTAGTCTCGTGTGAGAAATTGATAATCAACCATCTCTTTGATGGTATTCATTAATTCAACCAACATTATAAGACTTTTATCACATACCCATTATTCCTTTTGCATCTAATTTCTTGGGACTACATCAACACAAGTTTTCATATACAACTTTCTTTCTTTTGTTATAATTCCTTGAGATTGAAAAACCAGTTTGTAATGATTAAAAAATTCCTTTTCAATGTTCCCCTGGTCAATGATTCTATTTTTTTTTATTTTGAGGGACTTAATATGCTTCACAAATTCCTTATAAGTCATATCTTTGAAAAATATCATAGCAGGATTCTCACATGTCTTAAGCCAATGGAACCCAACTTTTATTTGGCCCCCCTTACTTTATATGTCTCATCAACCTTTAGTATTTGTCATTGTTTGTTCAATTGTTATTCACTGAGGGGATAAGCTGAGGCATTCTTGAAATTTCCTCTAACTCTTCCAATATTTCCTTGTATTTTATTCTTCTAAATGTCGTCAACTATCTACCATAACATCTAAGAAAGGAAACGATTTTTCTAACGGAATATTCCCACCAAATTAAAATTCAACCTTTGTCCCCTCAGGGCCTTGGACTTAGATTCCATATTTTGGAGTGGATAACTTCCCCCACTTCCCTATTGAACAACGGGTTAGCTTCCATATTTATAGGACCATGCAAATAATTCTTTTTATTCTGAAATATGTTAATTGCTTGGCTAACAATTCTATCCTCCACTCAATTCCCATTATGATGTGTTGAGGTTCATTCTTCATTTCTACATTAATTTTTTGAGTGGGTATACATTCCCTGTATTTAAGAACATCTTAGTTAGTATGGTCATGGGATACCTTCATTGAATTTTACATTTACCAGTGGTAACATTGGTCAAGTGTGATGGGTAATTTTCCTTCTCATCATTCACTTGAGTGGATTATTCCCTTTGGGTTTAGTTATTAGTTTAGATTCTATATTATAGCAACAAAAAACTTAGATTATCCATATTCCAATGCTACAATGATCCACTATCAAATGATTTATTTCCTCTAAGCAATCCTCTAGTTATACTACCCTTTCCCTTTGCATTCATATAGTTCATCTTGCCTGCTTCTAGAGGATTCACTAGAAATAGCCAACTCCTCATTCACTATTGCAAATTATTAAATCAATAATTATTCAATATTCTCCTTTTTTGAATGCAATTGTGTTGGCTCACTAATCATCAATGACTATTTATCCTTCTAGGTGTGACCTTCCTAGTAAGGCATCATGTGTTCTTAATTTTCCATGTGTTTTAATTTCTATGAAATCTATCATAAATACCTTTCCATATATGCGTACTCACGTTGTTAATATTCCAAAGGGTCTATTCTAGTATGATATATCATCCTTAATCAAAACTATGGTTGTCTCAATTTTGGTTTCTCTAATTATTTTTGTCTCCATCATAATGATTATTCTATAATCACCATCTAATATTATTAAATTGGGTAGAGTGAGATCTTCTATTTCCATATGGAATTGAAATCATTAATAGTCCAATTGATAATGTTGCAGTGATCCTTGGAATCTATTGAATGAATTCAATATGAAATTTTCATTGATCACCTTGTCGAAGAGATTGATGGATTTTATTGTCAACCAACAACTCTAGTGGCCTCAATTTTGATTTCTCTAACTTTCCCCATGTATCCTTCATCATATTGTTTACTATGGAACCATCATCCAATAACATATTGGTTAGAGAGAGATCTCATATTTCCATATGTATTTTTGTGCTCCATCCTTGTCTAAGATCATAATGTTTGTAACCTATACTCCTCTTTTCATCGTATCAATAAATTTTTGGTATTGATGTCATTAATAGTCTAATTTATTGTCATGATAGCCCTCTGAATATGTAGAATTAATTCTTTCCAAGTTTCTCATTGATCACCTTGTTGAAGCCCTAGTTATAGATTTTAGCATCTATCAACTCATTGTTCAATTATGTGTAGGTCAACATGAATTCTAGAGTTTTCTTATTTGTATCATGCCTTCCATGTTCTATGGAAATCAACACAAATTATCTCTCTTGTGCTAGTTTTAACATTCTTTGCATTTGGCTCCTCATTTCTCTAGTGTGTGTTGGTTGACATAGATTCTTTTGTATTTGTGTCAACAAACACATTCTACTTAATTTTTTTCTTAATACAATGAATTTACAATTCTCTACTAATGATTATCCTGTTATTTTGGTGTCACTAGACACATCTTCCTTTTCACCTATGTCAATTGACATAGCCATGACCTTTGTATTCTTGAGATTGTAGGGCCATGTTATGGTAGGATTTGATGTTGTTCCAGTGCTCTTCATGTCGAGATGTTGTATTAGGGGTTATGGTAGTTAAGCTCATTAGGAGTTACAAGTCAGATAAAGGTTACATTGGTTTAGAATTGTGCTTTATAGGGATTAGGGATTAATGTTTATAGGGGTTAGGTATGGCGAGAATTAAGGGTTAGGTGTTAGGGATGATAAGGGTTATAGTGTTATGGAGTAAAGTGGTTATATGGTTTGAGTATTATAAGGATTAATGTTTGTGAGATATAGGTATTAGGTTCTTAGGGTTAATAAGTTAGGCTTTAGCTATTTGGGGTTTATAAGTTAGAAATTATAGAGGTTAGTGATTAGGGTTAACATAGGTGATAGACTAGTACTAATAATGGATAGATGTAATAGTTAATGTACATGTTTGAGGTTATAATGGTTAAAGATTGGGGTTAAATTTTCAAGGGTTTAGGGGTTTGGGATTCTAAAAATTGTAGTGGCTATGAGTCAAATGTGTTTGGGGAAATAAATTATAGTGATTATAAGGGTTAATGGCCATAGGTTCTTAGGGGTTAGATGGTTACTCGGTAATAGTGTTTGTACGTAATAGTATTAAAAATTATAGTTACAAGGGTTACAGATTATAAGGGATATGGGTTAAACATTAGGGATGAAAAGGGTTAAGGGTTATAGAGGTTATGGGTTTAGGGTTCCATACATTAGTGTATATAGTTATTAGTTGATAATCCTTATAAAACTTATGGAATGTAAGGGTTAGGGATTATTTTTTATAGAGGTTAAGGATGAAACATGTGAAACAACTTATAATGGTTATGGATCATATCAATTACATGTGCTAGGGATAAGGGGTTATAAGAGTTTGAGGTTAGAGATTACAAGGGTTAGCAGTTATATAATTTAGGGATTAAGGGTTATTGGGGACAAGGGTTAGGGTACTTTCTTGATAGAAAATGACAATTAAATTGGTTATGATATAATTTTCAAGGGTTATAAAGATTATGTGATTGGGCTATAAGAATTAGATGTGAAAGATATTAGAGGGGTTGGTGGTTTTCCATTCTCCTATGGATAATATGAGGATGAATATTGGTGCTGGAAGTTAGGGGTTTTAGTTGACTAAGGGTTTGGGTGATGGAAGTTAGGGGTTTTAATGACTCATGCACTCCATAGGATATCTGGTGAATTGACGATGCATGTAGAGAAAGTCCTTGCTATGACCTATTGTGGGTGGGCCTAGATGTTATTGATGGTGCTAAAGCACCAAATCACCTCCTATAACAATTAATAATGGTGGAATTGTGCCTTTGGGATAGTACTATGTGTTTTCTTTCAAGAACATACCCATGCTTCAACCACATGTCAGTATCTGAGATGGAGGTCCTACGGTGCTAAGTATACATTGGATCAGCTCATGATACATATCAAGGACTATCCATATGATGGGATGAACTACCAGAGTAGCTTACAGCTAACCCAGCTACCAATTGGATGAACATGGGGCTCAGACGATATGTATAGATGCATTTAGAATTTATTACATAGAGTAGAATATTTCAATATTTGTTAATAATAATCTACTATATGTGTGTGCATATATAGTGTTGGTGAGGCCAGTGGGGAATGCCCACCATTGTATGTGTTGAGCTAGATGATCTTCTGCCATCGAGGCCAAGGAGGAGGGTTGATATTGACACTAGAGGATATCAAGTGATGGAAGCTATGAGAAATAGGTTGGACCAATTACTAAGAGGGGTGTTGAAGTGTAGATGGCATGATTTAGATCATGATGTCAATGCAAGAACATGTATAGGGACACCCACCTGATTAGAACCTAATTCTAAGGAGACCAACATTAATAATATATATACCCACTATATATATATATATATATATATATATATATACTCGTTTAAACAAAAATGAAGCCCCCGACCATTAGGGACTAGCGCATATCCATCCACATCCATACCCCGTTCGCGACCTGTAATTTGCAGTCGGCTTCCATACCCCGTAGTCTGCGAGGAGAGGAGAAAGGGGAGGCGGGGAGGAGAGGAGAGGAGAGGAGGTTGCGAGCAGGAGCACGCGAGGACACACGAGGGTTGCGAGGAGAGGAGAAAGGCTAGGTTCCAAGAAGGAGCGCGCGAGGGCACACAAGGGCTCCGAGGAGAGGAGAAAGGCTAGGCTGCGAGCAGGAGAAGGGGAGGGAAGACGAGGGTGAGTTGTTTGCAAGGAGAAAGGGGAGCACACAAGGGCTAGTCTGCAAGGAGAAAGGGGAGCACACGACTAGGGCACACGAGGGCGGCAAGAATGGTGAGTACCCTAACTGTTATCCACAGTCTTCACAATGGGTTCTTGACTATAAAAATTTCTTCAAGTGAGGAGAATTAATATTCTCATCACTATTATGTAATGAAGAATATGGTAGATTTTTCCAAAATCCAAGTTTCTACCCATCCATATCTTCAATATCATCCCCTAACAACATGGATGTATTTTAGGGCGTGATTTCCTTCATAAAATAACCCTAAATGCTTGTAGAAATTGAACCTACACCCGATGAACATTCATAAAACCTACATTTAAAGCTTGACAAGATAGGTAGATCCAAAAAATTCTTAAGTTACCTTAGCTAGACATGATTATTATACACAAAACCCTTGACCCACAATATTTCTTACAATCCAATCATTTTTTCCTTCCACAAATCCTCCTTGTTATGATTCCTAACTCTTCACCCATACCATGTTTATTTAGTTGATGCATAAGAAGAAACCAAAACCAAAACCTCAATATATAAATTAAACTTAACATAATGCATTAAACTCAATGTATTGTTTACTCAATATTCCTACAACGTAGACTACTCCCCCCATATCATGTTTCAATAGCTAACACATAACAAGAAACTATAACCAACAACTCAATGTATCAAAATGATGCATTAAACTCAACACATTGTTGGCTCAAGCTTTTTACTGTGAAGACTACCCCCACATGCATGCATTCATTTTTAATTTGCATCATGCAAAAAGGTTAAGAATCCAATGCAGTTGCAACTTCCTTGGATCATTTGTGATTTTTATGATGCATAAAGGATGAGAATCTAGTGCATTTGTGACTTCCTTGGATGCTTGAGGTATTTACTGCCATAGAGCAACATCAAATCTCCTTCCACCATATTTTTTTTCTTGATGTTATAATCATGCCATGCCTTTAGTCTCCACTTCTTAATCAGTTGATGAAATTTGGAAAGGATTCTATCTCCTTGAAGCTATGCCAAGTCACTCAATCATTCTTAGAGTGGAGCATCATCCTCATTCATACATGAAGCCACCACAATCCACATGCTTGAAATTACACATTATATTTTCATCACCTCTTTTTTCCCATAGACCAACAAAAATAGCATATGTTTAGTTAAAGTTCTACAAGTGGTGCAGTGTGCCCATAACACCATGGGTATCCTTTCATCCCAATAATCTCCATTGTTCAGTAGATATTTGTCAAGGTCTCTCTGTAATTTTGTTGAAGTCTTTAGCAATGCCATTAGGCTATAGATGATATGAGGTGGTCTTATGCTACTAAATCATAATTTTTTTACCAGCACAACAATGGTTTTTCTAACAAAATGCTTTCCTTGGTCACTAGTGAGACTCCATGGGCATCCAAACCTTGTAATAATATTTTCAAAAATTAATATTGGCACAATCTTAGCAATGTAGTGATTGATCGACATAGTCAACCCATTGCATGATGGATTCAATTGTTGTTTGATATAATGCACTCCTAAGTACCACATAGGTGGGTCATTTGGCCAAATGAAGTCAAATATACATCCCTTGGATGACTCCTAGAACACAACAGGATATAATGGTAATTCAACCATCGTGCAAGGTTTCCCACCCCATAACAATCATAGCATTGTTTAGAATAAGTCATACACCATAAAATAAAGTAAGACACATGATTCCTACCTACTACACACAACTTTTGCACTATTACTTTGCCACTATAATGGTCACCACTAAGTCCATTATGTGCCTCACATAGAATTGTGTTGTGATCGTGGTTTAGAAAGCATTTGCATAGTAGGTCATTAGTTCCCAAATTATATAATTGGGTGGAAGTTGAATGTTAGTTCATCATGCAAATTGCCAATTGACATCATTGGTTTTCTTCACAGCCATCTGATTGAATACTATTAGTCAATAACACACCAATATCTAAAAACTAGTGCATAATGTTTATATGTGGAATATATCTACATCCATAGCTCGTCTTGTATTCTTGGTTCCTCTCAAACATGGACCCGTAACAAATGATCGAGTCCAAAAACATGCATTCTTAGATATACCACCACATCAATATCAAATTCTTGAAACAACAACCACCATAAACATATCTTCCCTTCTATCAATGGATTAGTCACAAAGTATTTTGGTGTAGTGTGGTCATTGAAAAATTGAAGTGCCTTCCCAACAAACAATTTCTAAAATTCTACAATGGGTACACCATTTCTAAGCGTCCTCTTTCAGTCAAGGTGATGTATGAAGCCTTCACCTAGCTTAGTCAACACACTCCCTAGAACTATGTCTAATGCACCCAGATGTACGTAGAAAACATTTTCTCAATCTCAAAGGACCAAAATTATTGTGGTGAGCATATTCTCTTTAAATACATCACAAGCCTCATCACAACACACATTCTACACAAATGGTTCATTCTTCCAAAAAACTCTTACATCGATGTGAATATCTCTTCATAATTTCAATTAAATAACTGATAATAGTCCATATGACCAAATGTTTATGTAGTAACATTCTATGATGAAGTTAGATCTACAATGATAACAATCTTTACAGGGTTTACCAATAGTCCTTCCTTGCATAAAATGTGACCAAGTAACACTCCAAAGGGAGTGCATGCATACATTTTTAAATATTAAGAGATGACTACTTCTTCCTAGACCTTTAGAACATTAGTCTTACCAAATAAACATGGTCTTTTAGAAAACTAGAAACAATGTAATCATTAAGATAAACTTGAACAAATTAGGAGGCAAAGCTGATTACTATGGAGGACAAAGTACAATCGATCGATTATTCTAAGGACCCTATGGAGGGGTACAACATCTTTGAGTATTTAGGATATTGTGCTAAGGTTAACATCCTATAATATGGTTCCAAAGTCAACTGAAGTAGTGATAGGGTGGTTAAGGGGATGTGCACATTCTAGACTTTAGAATTTGGAGATTTTGTGGGTCAAGTTGTCATGTCAATTTTGACATTAGCACTAGAGAGTCACATTGAAGAAGTGTGTCCTGCTATAAGGATGGTGGAGAAGGTCTATGTGGAGGGAATATTAGGTACAGATCTCTATCGAGTGAATAATAATGGAGGCTTTGATCCCAAGATGGAGGCGAACTCTCTAGTTTTGATTTGGTTTAAGATGTCTGGATTGCTAATTGAGTTTTGGATGAATAATTTTTTAGGTGATTTGGGGAACCTTCTAGGTAAGACCATCCTTGTAGACCCTGATTACAAAGTTAGTGTTAGTAGGACTGTAACTTGAGTGCTAATCAACACTGAGATCAAGGAAGGGTTCAATTGAGAGTTTGTACAATGTGGTGGGAGGATGGAACTACACCCAAATCTTGGATTACTCAAATGTTCCCTTTAATTGTGCTCGATTACATTAGTGAGGTCATTTAGTAGCTAATTGTTCTCAACTTTTTGTTCTAAAGGTGTGTTGATGTTTAGATCTATTAGGATCAAAACAACAACCTCACGCGGAT
>JASDQU010737400.1:271194-287952 GCA_032191745.1 Picea mariana
CCATTGCTATAGTTACTTCTGATAAGTATTTTGCTTATGTTGCATCTCGAAATTATATGCTGTCACATATGTTCATAGACTTGTGGAATTGTAACTATTTCCTGTGTAAGAATGTCTGTGCAGAAATTGATAATGAGGAGTAGATATTGGCTCATAGAATTGTGAAATTATAAAGAACTCCCGCATAAGAATGTTCGCGTAGAGTGTGATATGAATGAATTGATATATATATATGTTTAGCACTGGGGAAACCGTGCTCGACTCACTTGATAAATGTATATAACCATGTCCAGCTGTTCCCGGGAAGCTTCTTCCTTTATTAGCTTCCGGAGATGCCCCGGTAGGAACCTCTTCACAGAGACTTCCTACTTGGAAAGGTTCACTAAGAACCCAGAACAAGAATTCGAACGCACAGGCCTTATTAACCCTGCACGAGGAGGAACGATTCTCTTAAGGTTCCAGGATAGTAGTGTTGTGAGGAGTGACCAGTCGACGGATGAGATCTCGTCGGAGGAACCACAGTCATTCATGACCATTAGATTTACGAATGTAACGCAAGCGTTACGTGCTTTGCCCTCTCTCATCGTGAACAATGAGAAATTGGGATCGTAAATCCAAAGACCCAAAAAGAATGAATCTAGACCGTCAGATCTTGGTTCACATTCCCCGTCAGTGTTGGCTCGGGAGGAGTTGCTTGGAGTATAGCCTCTAAAGGGGGAGCATGCAAGGGGAAGCGATCTGAACTGTCAGATCTTAGACCATAGTCCCGATAACCGTCCGATCTCGGGAAGTTGCACCGGAGTTAAACCCTAGCGTGCAGGAAAGAAATCCTAGCCATTGATTTCAGCTAGAACACGTGGTGGAGGATCCCGAAGAGTCAGAGATCGGGGAATCGGGGTTTCCGGAGACAAGAGATTTGTGTACAAGAAAATCGCGATAAGCGATTCTCCGATACAATTAGGACCGTCCATCATTTGAGGGACGCGTGTCAGTGGATCCAACATAGTCGGGGATCGGCATATCGGAGTTTCAAGAGTCATGAAACTCTTACACAATGGAATCGCGATTTGCGATTCCCCGATACAATCATAGCCGCCCATCTGTGACACATGTGGCTATCATCGAGAACCATCGGCGACTGGCCCATCGGAAAATCAGAGTTCTCAAGGTCATGAGAACTAGGACATCATAAGTCCCGAAACCACGAGAATCTGTCCGAGCCGTCTGTCTGCGAGGACAGGTGGCAAAGGATCGGGCGCTGTCGGAGTTTTCGATGGTAAGGAAATTGTGCGACAGGAAATCACGATCCGTGATTTCCCGATAAGATCTGAGCCGTTCAAATAGCAGAGACACGTGGCAAAGGATCCTAGAAGGTCGGAGTTCGGCAAATCGGGAATCGGCGTATCAGGGATTTCAGGGGCATGAAACACTTGCATTACGAAACCGCGATATGCGAAATCCCGATACCATCATAAGCCGTTGATTTACGGGACACGTGTCGAGCAACAGGAGAGAATCGGGGATCGGGATATCGTGAGTCCCGGGTATATGTTTTTTGTGTCATCGCAAATGCCGAAACCCCGATGGAAGGTTCTACGGCTATAGCCATATGGTCAGTGGTCACATGAACCATGGTATAACCAAGGGGGCTAGTTAGCGTAAAGACGTGTCGAGAGTCCAGGGGACTTTTGCACCATGACATTGAAAGGCGCCAAGCCCCGACAGGATTTAAGACTGTGGTCCTGTGAACGTTGTGGTCGTATTGACCAGGACTTAGCCCAGAAAGCCAATACGCTAGGAACACATCGGAGATCGGTGTTTGTAGTCGTCGAGATATCGTGGGTGCCAAAACCCCGATAGAAGGAACCTCGAATCCTGGTATAAAGTCAGGTATTGGCATTTCACTAATACGGGTTTGTGGAGATTTCTCCTGTACGGGAGATTAACCCAAAGTTTTTAAAAATTACGATAGTGGGTGTGTTACAGATTTCAAGAAGGAATTTGTTTTAAATAAGGACACTGTTTATGTATCATATCGTTGTTGCAATATATAAAGGTAATGTCTTTATAATATATTGTCTTTGAATTATGTAAGGGTAATGTTCTTGCAATATAAATTAAAAGATAATGTTAGGGTTAGATTGCTTATGAAATGTAATGTTGTTGTTATTTTAAATTGCAAAGGTATTGTAATAATATGTAATGGCTTTGGCACTTTAATGTGATTTATTGTTATTGTAATAGGTAAACAGTAATGTCATTGTAATATATCGTTGAAATATGTAAGGGTATTGTTACGTCAATATAAATAAAATGTTATGTTAGTGTTAGATATCATATAAAATGTAACGACATTGTTAATTTATCAAAATGCTATTGAATTTTATTGTTATTGATGACTTATAAAATGTAAGGTACCTTGAACTAAGTGCCATAAATTATTATGATTTAGTAAATGAGGATTGTTGTTCATTTTAAATAATGTTTGTACTTGGTTGGTCAACCTTCCATGTGCCTGGTCTGCTTGTGTCGGGCAGGCTGTAGACACCTCCATGTTCCTCAGAACAGTCGCCAGCCCTGAGACCTTAAATAGTTAAAATCGATGGGAACCTGGGCTTGAGCGTTGCTTATGTGTCTTGGAGGTCCTAACCATTGCAGGGTAGGATGGGTGGGTAGTCAGTCTTATTTATTTGTCGATTGATTGTCATTCGTTACATGCAGATACTTGATGTGCATCTTAGGTCGTTCTTGTATGCGTCTTGTTCGTCGTCGGGTGGCGACGTAGAGTCGAATGTGTTTATTACCCTTGTACACACACGCACACACAACAAAATAAAATAAAATTTGTACTTGTTATAAGAGGTTCATGGTCGTAACGAGGAGGTTTGTTACATATGGTATCAGAGCCAAGTTCAACCCACAACTTGGGATCACTACGGCTTTCGTTTATATGATTGATTATACGGTTGGTGATTAAGTTGACTTGTGTGTGTGCAGGTAATCATGGTTAGAGGATGTTGCAGAGGCAGACGACGGGGTGTGAGGGGAGGAGGCGCGACGCCTCCAGTAGCATCCACGCCTGAGGGGTCGGACCCCCAGGGAGACAAGCAGGTCCTCAGGCAGGAACAGATTGCAGTTGGCAATGTAGTCGGAATGATGAGATCCTTTCAGTGCATGTCCAAGGAATTGATCAGCTGTTTGGATAGAGATGAGTCCAAGGCACCAGCACCCACTGAGGTTCCACCACATGCTCCGGTCGGTACAGGTAGTATTCACCGTGAACTTGAGAAGGTCAAATTTCTCTAGTTTTTTGGTGCCCCGGATGATGCAGCCGCCGAGGCATGGTTGGAGAACATGGCGATGTGCTTCACACTTCGCGATTATACCTCCAACATGAAGGTCCACATGGCGGTGTTTTAACTGAAGGGGAGCGCTCTTCTATGGTGGAAGACACGCCTACCACAACTGAACATGGTCGTCGAAGACGTGTCATGGGAACTGTTTGAGAAACGGTTTCGAGAGAGGTACCTTTCAGAGGAATTCATTGAGCGTCAGCTCAATGAGTTCAATGCCTTATGACAGGGAGGTCGTATGGTGCCTGAGTACGAGGCCCGTTTTATGGAGCTGCTCAGGTATGCTCTGCACCTTAACATGGAGAAACTTAAGGTCAACAGGTTCATGTTCAGCCTTAATGGTAGCCTACGTGCAAAGGTTAGGATTTGATGCCCCAAACCTTGCATGATGTCATCCAGAAGGCCCTCATAGCAGAGGATGAGCTTATCAGCGGGGGTCATACCAAGACTCCAGCGAGACCAGCAGAGCAGGTTTCATCTGGAGCACAGCAGCATTAGACACCAGCGAGACATACGTCGAGATATCGTAGCTTCTAGAGGAGATCCACTTTCACTACACCCCAGCGACCGACGCCTCAACATCGAGCCCCTTACTGGGGAACACCGCATCAGCAGCAGCGTCGCCCACAGTAGCATCATTTTAGGCCTGTTCAGTAGAACAGACCAGGGTTCCAGGCCGGTGGGATGTCATCTTCTACTTCGAGTACCAGGACTACTGGGCCAAAGAAGGGGTGTTGGACGTGTGGGGAGCCACACTACCAGCGCGACTGTCCTGTGGAGAGGACCAGAATGTCTGGATCAGTAGGACCCACTACCATGGGAGATATGAGAAAGGCCCATTAGATTCATGCAGCGGTGAATAACCGCCAGGCAGACCATCAGTCAACTGTGCTCGAGATGACAGGTACTGTTGCTGACTAGACCCTTAGTATTTTAATAGATTCTGGTGCTACCGAGAGTTTCATTTTGGTGCAGCACTAAAAAGGATTAATGTAAAGGCAGTCGAACAAGATGAGTTTAGCTTCATGGAGATGGCTTCGGGAGCCAAACAAAAGGTTGGAGGAAAGGTTACAAGATGTATCCTTAACCTGGGAGAGTTTGTCACAAGGGCCAACCTGTATGTCACGATCCTAGGGTCTTATGATGTTGTGATTGGTATGAACTGGTTGGAATCGCATGAGGCGATACTCAGCTGTAAGACAAAATAGTTGAGCTTGGTTGATGATGAGGGACAAAGACATGTGATTGTAGGATGGAACCAGGGAATTTCCCTGAGGTTCATCTCTTCCTTACAACTTCGGAAGAGCATGCACAAGAGGGAAAGATTTATGCGATCCTTGCGCTTAACGAGAACGAAGTAGTGGAAGGTCTAGAACACCTTCCGGTGGTGAGAGAGTTTGCATATGTGTTTCTAGAGGAGTTACCTAGGATGCCGCCAGAGAGGGAGTTGGAGTTTACCATAGACCTAAAACCGGGGACTGAACCGATAGAGAGAACGCCTTATCGGATGTCGACCCCGGAGTTACAAGATTTGAAAATGTAACTGAAAGAGTTATTGGATCTAGGAATGATACGTCCTAGTGTGTCACCATGGAGTGCACCTGTTATTTTCATACGAAAGAAGGACAGATCGTGGAGACTTTGCATTGACTACCATAAACTCAACAAGGCCACGATCAAGAATCAGTATCCCTTGCTGAGAATTGATGATCTGTTCGATCATATGAAGGGTGCGACGGTGTTCTCCAAGATCGATTTGCGATCAGGGTATCACCAGTTGCGGATCAAGGAGGATGATGTCCCTAAGACCGCCTTTAAGATGAGGCTTGGACATTACAATTTTATTTTTTTACCGTTTGGACTGACCAACGCCCCTGGGGTATTTATGAGATTGATGAACGGGGTGTTCCACGAGTACTTGAAGAAGTTTTTCCAAGTGTTCATTGACGATATTTTGATTTACTCTCGTACGATGGAGGAGCATGACGAGCACTTGTGCTTGGTACTACAGTGTCTGTGAGAGCACAAATTGTATGGGAAATTGTCCAAATGCCCTTTTTATCAATCGAGGATTCACTACTTAGGGCATGTCATCTCCGGTGAAGGCATCGCCATGGATCCAGCCAAGGTCGAGGCTATTATGGAATGGCCTGCGTCGACGAATGTCACGAAAGTGCGTATCTTTATGGGTTTAGTAGGATACTATCGACGGTTTGTCGAAGGATTTTCGAAGATAGCAAATCTGATCACGAAATTACAGAAGAAAAACAAGAAGTTTGTTTGGACCGAGAAATGCGCGGAAGCATTTCGAAGGCTTAAGGAGTTATTGACAACAACACCGATACTAAAGGTCCCTAACATGGACGCGGACTTCTTGGTATGCACAAACACATCCAAGGAAGGTTTAGGCGGAGTCTTGATGCAATATGGATGAGTGATTGCTTACATTTTGAGGAAACTAAGAACGCATGAGGAGAACTACGCGATGCACAATTTGGAGTTATTAGCCATCGTATATGCCTTGAAAGTTTGGAGACACTACCTTGTTGGACAAAAATTTGAACTAAAGACTGACCATTATGGACTACAACACATTTTTACGCAAAGTGACTTGAATGCACGACAACGATGTTGGTCAGAATTGCTTAGCGAGTATGACTATGAGATTACTTACATAAAGGGAACAGTGAACCGAGTGGCGGATGCATTGAGTCAGAGACCACGCATCTTTTTAGTGTTGCCTCTTCAGACGAATCTACGTGAGAAGATTCTCACTTTACAACGTGATGATGACTGGTACAAAGAGGTCGAGGGTTTTATTGGACAAAACACAATGATGGTACCACAATTTGAGGGATTTTTATTTGATAGAGATGGTTTATTGAGGTTTAAAGGTCAGATTTACGTATCGCCAAACGACGAATTGAGGATGTTGATCCTGAGCGAGGCTCATAGAGCAGTTTACATGGCTCACCCAGAAGTCACGAAGATGGGGGCAGACCTTAAACCCTTATTCTTCTGGAAGGGAATGAAGGCCGACATAGTCAACTATGTGGCCAAATGTCTAGAATTTTAGCATGTAAAGGCTGAACATAGACACCCAACAAGATTACTACAACCACATGCCATTCTGGAATTGAAATGGGAGGTTATTTCGATGGATTTTATTGTTGGATTGCCACTGACGACAATGAGACATGACTCGATTTTTGTAGTAGTAGACACTCTGATGAAGAGTGCCCACTTTATTCCTGTGTGTATGACGTATCAGGCACATGATGTAGCTATATTTTTCATAAGTGAGATTGTGAGGCTGCATGGCATGTCTAAGAGGATTATATCCGATCGAGGATCGGTGTTTACCAGATGATTTTGGACAAGATTCCAAGAGGCCTTGGGAACCCAACTTAATTTTAGTACTGCATATCACCCAGAGACCGAAGGGAAGACCGAACGAATGAACCAAACCTTGGAGGACTTGTTGCGCATGTATGTTATGGACCAGCAAAAGCGTTGGGAAGAATTCTTTCCACTAGTAGAGTTTGCTTACAACAACAGTTACCGGAGCACCATTAAAATGGCGCCTTTCGAGTTCCTTTATGGGCGACCGTGTCGGACGCCCTTGATTTGGGATCGGCTTGAGGATAGGGTCCTGGTGGGACCAGAAGCAATCCAAGAAATGGAAGAGCAAATGAAAATGATAAGACAAAGGATTAAATAAGCACAGAATTTACAAAAGAGTTATGTCGATGCGCACCGAGTCGACCATAGTTACAAGGTTGGTGATCGAGTCTTCTTGCGGGTTAAACCACATAAGAGTTCGATCAAGTTTGGGAAGGGAGTTAAACTCTCTCCTAGGTTCATGGGACCCTTTGAGATTGTGGAAAGAAAGGGGCCTATGGCCTATCGACTAGCCTTGCCTGATTCCTTGAGGCGTATGCATGATGTTTTTCATGTATCTGTTTTGAGACATTATATGAGTAATCCTACACATGTTATTGACATGAGTTCCTTGCAGGTATCGGACGAGGGAGCGCTCACGGCTGAGCCGGTCCGCATCTTAGATCACCGCGTTCGACAGTTACGACGTCGAACAGTAGATAAGGTCAAGGTCTAGTGGGACAATTATAGTCTGCACTTGGCAACCTGGGAGGATGCATATGATATGCGTCAACAGTTTCCATTTTTGTTTGATAGATAGACATATGATACTATAATACACTTATTTCGGCATTTATACCGTGAAACTTCGAGATGAAGTTTAGACCAAGAGGGGGTGTATGTAACATCCCGCTCTGGTGCACTGAGTGAACTTATTCTTTGAGGATAATTGCTCGCAAGTGATCTAGATTATTATTATAGTAAAACATTTGATTTTGATTATGATGCATCATGGGTAGATGACATGTTGTTTTACTACATTGACATAGACAGGTGCTATTGACTCGGTTTTACTGAGTGTGCAGGGTTTTTTACCTTGAGGATGCAGAGGCATCGATGGAATCCCTTGGACTCTGGATCGAGTCAGGGAGTGTGCTATTGGGGTTTGATTGATTTATTGTGATATTAACACATTCGATTAGATGATATGATGTGGACATGTTCTGACATGATTTGTTGATGATGCAGGCTGACGATAGCTTGCCGACCAAACTCACATATGGAGTAAAGGGGTCACACACGACTACCAGAGAGGTTGAGGGAGAGGTGTGGACAACAGCCCTGCCACAGCCTATTGGCACTCCCGCTGTGGCTCGAATTGTAGGTTAATGATTGCCTAGTTCGAGAGGACCCAAGATGCCGTGAGGGCAGACTGCAACAGTTTCTCATGATGATTCTAAGGGGCATGCAATAAGGCAGGGGCCTTATTCCTTAGAATCCCTTAGTCTGCCACAAGTTCACCTGGTGGAGTGTCGACTCCAAGGGTTATTGATGTCTACCAATTAGTCAAGAGGCGAGTGGCACCCTTAGAGCACGTGGTGCATCCTGAAGGGTACGTCGTGCAAAATAAACAAAAGAGGCGAGTGGCACCCTTGGAGCACGTAGTGCGTCCTGAAGGGCACGTCGCGTTGATGATGATAAAGGAACGAACCTAGATGGACCTAAGACAATTAACACGTTAAGAAATTTTTAAACAACTTCCCTAATTAAATGTCGCCCCGTTCAGAATCTAAGTTCTAAGTCTAAAACTTCGCTAGGAGTAAAATTTTGTCTACCCTTAAGAAAATATCTCTATAAAAATAAAATATTAAAAAGTTAAAATAAAAAAAAACCACTTGAGTAATAATTTTGGTCTTCATAAATTTTCTGGTAAAATGAAGAGAGTAAGAAATTAAATAAAATCGGTGGATATAAAAAGTAAAGAAGAAATTAATTATTTTAACTTTTGATAGTTTAAAAAGATACTAAAATTATAATAATAAAAGGGAAAAGAGGTTAAATTGCACAACTGTCTTTTTTAAAAAAGGGGAAAGAGGAAATTATAAAATGTAGGAAACTAGAGAAAATAAGTAACATAAAAAGGGAAAGATGGGGAACTTAAGGTAAAAAGCGGGAGGTCAACTTAGTAAAGAATCTTCATTAAAGAACCTTCTAAATTGAACTAAATTGACAACTTATTAATAGGGAAAGCCTTTAAAACCTGTAAGGGAATCTAGGGACACCTAGGAGTAAATTTAGGTGTAACTCTAGGTGGGTGAGGGAAATAAGACAATTAATAAATTAAAGAAAATAATTATTGGAGGAATGTGGGGGATGGATGACACTTGTACGAAGGAGAAATTTTAAAATATTTTTATTAAAACTTAAAATTAAATGAGATTTAGGGAAAGAATGGAAGTTCTAAACCTCTATAAAAGAGAGGGAGGAGAAGGAAGAAGGGGATTGACTGTTAGTGTAACGTCACGCTGCCGGATTAGTGACTCGACTGATTTACTTGTGGGAGTTGGGATTTCCTAGCTCGGAGAGGAGTGGTAGCTCAGCCTTGCGAGGCGAGCTGGGAGCTAGACGTACCATCTGGTTAGTGTGTGGCCCCTTTGTGGCTCGAGGGGCTAAGGGGGAAGCAGAGTACCCCTAGCGTTGGTTGGGAGGTACCGGTGAGGTCTCGACGGTCGGCGAGTGGGAGTTGCATGGAGCGCGCGGGCGTCACTCGGAGCAGACGAACAGGAACGATACGCTTTTTCGGTTGATTGATAGAATGTTGTAGGATGTATGTTTTAGATCTGCTTGTGCATTGGGTAGGTAAACTGTTTGACTAGTTTCATAACTGAAATTTTATAGCCTGGTTGAATGATTGGTAGATTGATTTCCGTGACCTTCATCTTCCCACATGTCTTGACCACCCTGGGTGTTGACTGTGACCCTTGCGCTTGTTTTCCTTCATCCCTAGCCCACTAGTCCTCGCCTGAGAAGTCGTCCAGGAGCCTGATCTATGATCTTCGCCTTAGTGTTAAAAGACCTGTGGATCTCAACGCCCTGCTTTTCTGTGTGAGGATGGCAAAGCATAGCACAAACCCATCTGCCGGCTACCTCTGTGGTTGTCCTTGGCAGTTGATGTCATACGCCTTGTTGTGTGTTTTTTACCCTGAAATTTTGTTGTTGGCGTAGCTTTTTTCTTACACTGTGTGTTTTATAACTTGCTAAATTTTCTTCACGCCTTGGCTGATAAAACCTCTGCGGACATTTCAATGACCTTCCTTGGTTCTGTGCGTTCTCCTACTACGCTATATGATTTTACATTTGTCTGCGTTTTTATGCGCAGAGAGATAAATTTTTTCTCTTCTTTGTTGATATCAAGGAGTTGACAACTCGACATTTCCTGGCTCGACCCATTTCATATATTTTAACATTGATTTTCCTTTATCTAGACAATCGTTTATTACCATTCTAGCGGTAACTATTTTGAGTAACAAAAAATTTACTTATAATGATGTATGGTGTGGGTACCCTGGCTTCGCAAAGGGATGACTGCATGTCGACAATTTTTTTTTATATGGTATTCTGGCATTGGGAAACCCGGGGATTTTTGTCTACATTTCATATTGGCATTCAGAAGCAAACAAAAACAAAAAACAATTAAATTCTAAACGGGCATTTTTGTACCCTGATTGGGATAAACGCTTGTGTCACTTCTCAAATATTAGTTGAATGGTATGCTGGTTTGAAACGAAATAAAAAAGTGTATGATATTTTACTCTGCTCAAGAATGAAATCAATAAAGTCGGCGTCTGCCATAGATCTGTGCGTGACATACATGCTCACCAGCATGACCCTTATGGAAACACTCTGGTTAACCGATTATGAGCACGTGGCCATGGAATGTGTTACCTTTAAGAGTGCTTCCGTGTTTGGCATAACGCTGCAAGAGGGAAGCGTAATTTTTGAAACGATTGGATTATCGTTGTCTATCTTTCGCAATGCCTCCTTGATTATGTGTTCCTTGCTTTAGTGTTGTGTTCCTTTGAATCCCATCTGGAGGTTATGTGGGTTATTTACTAAAGACGAGGGCAAGCAACAGACTGTCTTGGTCTTCATACCTTGAAGAATCGAACCCTTTTAATGTATTGTATGCAATTGTAAAATCGGGGGATGATGCCATTGATAGATTGCACTGACTTCGAGCGTAAATTAATGGCAGTCAGAAACCTTTTTAAAATTTGTGTTGTTTCTATCCTTTTCCCAAAATTTCTCATTTAAATGGCTTCCCTTGGATGTGTGGTGGCCTTGTGACAGAAGTGAATAATGACTGGGCACTGGCAGCAAACCCCCCTTCCATTGTTTTCTGTCAGCACTGTAATTATTTCACCTACCACAATTTGGACAACAATTGACGTATAATAGCATGGGAAGAACCACCCCCCTTTTGTTGACAACTATTATGTATGTTGAGTTACGAGCTTTAACCACCAACACCATTACGGTAATTAGGAACAGAGTTTTAGCCATTGCCACCCCATTTCTTTTCCCGTGACGTTTTAACCTGAAAGCCATACGACCAGCACCCTGGTAGCTATTTAATTACACAGATGTTTTTACGGCTGATCTAATATAGCAGCAACTAAATGGTTGGTGTTAGACAACGGGTTAGGAACTTTTAGTTTTATATTAACAGAGGTTCATGCTAATATTGTTAAGGTGGTTAGATAAGTTAATGGTCCATGTAGTTTGTATTACCAATTACTATATCCTTACTAATTTAAAGTGGTATGTTTATAAGGAAGGTTTATTTTTATTATTCAATTTAGAGAGGAAAGGAATGTTTATAAAAGTAGCACTTCAGCAGAAAAATGATGTTTCCTAGTTGGCGAGCTTTATTTATTTAAAAAAGGGAATTTATTTCTTTTATTTATTGATTTCAAGAAGGAATTTGTTTTATGATTTGGTTTAAAGAAGGAAACTGTTTATGTATCATATCGTTGTTGCAATATATAAAGGTAATGTCTTTATAATATATTGTCTTTGAATTATGTAAGGGTAATGTTCTTGCAATATAAATTAAAAGGTAATGTTAGGGTTAGATCGCTTATGAAATGTATTGTTGTTGTTATTTTAAATTGCAAAGTTATTGTAATAATATGTGATGGCTTTGGCACTTTACTGTGATTTATTGCTATTGTAATAGGTAAAGAGTAACGTCATTGTAATATATCGTTGAAATATGTAAGGGTATTGTTACTTCAATATAAAATAAAATGTTATGTTAGTGTTAGATATCATATAAAATGTAACGACATTGTTAATTTATCACAATGCTATTGAATTTTATTGTTATTGATGACTTATAAAATGTAACGTACCTTGAACTAAGTACCATAAATTATTATGATTTAGTAAATGAGGATTGTTGTTCATTTTAAATAATGTTTGTACTTGGTTGGTCAACCTTCCGTGTGCTTGGTCTGCTTGGGTCGGGCGGGATGTAGACACCTCCATGTTCCTCAGAATAGTCACCCGCCTTGAGACCTTAAATGGTTAAAATCGATGGGAACCTAGGCTTGAGCGTTGCTTATGTGTCTTGGAGGTCCTAACCATTACAGGGTAGGACGGGCGGGTAGTCAGTCTTATTTATTTGTCGATTGATTATCATTCATCACATGTAGATACTTGATGTGCGTCTTAGGTCGTTGTTGTATGCATCTTGATCGTCGCCGGGTGGTGACACAGAGGCGAATGTGTTTATTACCCTTGTACACACGTGCACACACAACAACAACACAAAAAATTTGTACTTGTTAGAAGAGGTTCGTCGTCGTAACGAGGAGGTTTGTTACACAAGCCTCTCCCCCATTGAGAGCATGGCTATGACTAGATACCTAATGTATAAGAACAAGTTAAACAACATGGAAGGCAATAGGCTTCCTAAAATTGCTTCAAAATTGAGTCATAACCACCATCGACTAAAGCGAGGATTGCATAAAGATGCTTGGTCTTGGCTAAACTATTGGGGAATCATGGGAGACACCATTTTTCATAATAAATATAATATTAAGAAAACATCAAATCAAAGTTTAAGGAGAAAATGTGGTGTGATAAAGAGTTAGAGGAAAAAATAAAATTAAGGTATTATAAGGATGTAGTCAACCCTAATTTAGAGGATTAAAATTATCTATCTGTTTTGCCAAGTGTAAAGAAAAAAATAAGCATTTCTAAGATAAGAACGAATTCTCACGAGATCCATAGTGAAAGTTGGCCTTGGTCAATTCCTAAAACGCCATGGGATGAAAGAGTGTGTCACCTTTGTGACACTAAGAAGTTTGAAGATGAAAAACACTTTCTCTTAGATTGTCGAGCCTATACCCATATTAGATCTCATTTTCAAAATATTTTTCACACTACCAACCTTCCTAACCTCTTAACTCAACAAAAGTATGGTGATCTTGGAAGGCTTCTCTTAATGCTTTTCGAGCACAGAAACAAAATTCTAAAGAATCACAAGTAATCACTTACCCTCTTAAGGTCCGATAGACCAATTCGGTCTTAGTGGACGTTAATCACCATCATCATAATATTAATGTATCACTTATTTAATAGGTTACATTATACATTAATGTAAATTAATATATTAATTTATATAGAACATTAATGTAATAATTTATTACTACCTTATTAATGCATTATCAATTGTATTAATTTATTAGTGTATTAATACTTTATTAATGTTTTAATAAGTAAAAATGTATTAATGTATTAATTCATTAAATTAACACATTACAATATACATTAATGTATTAATGTCATTCATAACCATGACCATAAGAAACCATTGTAACATTTATTAGTCATGGTCATTTCTAGTTAATGTATTAATACCTTAATAATGTATTATTAATGTGTTACTACTTTAATAATGTATTATTACTTTAATAATGTATTATTAATTTATTAATGTAGCATTGTACTAAAACATTAGCAATGTATTAATGTATTAATTAATTAATACAATACATTAATAAAAACTTCAATTTCCATTTTTTCTAAAAACTATTCGCCCAAATTTTTGTAGAATAAAATTATTTTACATTAAAAATCACCAAAATTTTATAGAAACTATATTATAAAATTAGAAATTTGATTATTTTTATAAAACTATCACCAAGTATTTTAAGTTTTGCATATTAAGGACTAGTAAGATTATCCCATGTTTCTACATTTTAATATAAATTTACATCTTTAAAATTATCCCTCTTGGTCATGTTTAGTGGTGGTCATCTATGGACAACAATTGTGAAACATGGTTGACCATTGCCAATCGTGGTCAACCACACTCAACCATGGTCATGGTCAACCAATGTCAACCATAGTGAAGGTCAACAGATGTTAACCATGGTCATGGTCAACCATAATTAACCATGACCATGGTAATCCAAGGTCAACCACAATTAACCTACTCGTGGTCAACCAAGGTCAACCATAATTATTCATGGTCATGGTCAAGCAAGGTCATGGTCAACCATAATTAACCATGTCAACCATAGTGAACCTTTCCTCCCCAAAGTAATCCAAGTTCTACCAAAGTTAACCATGGTCATGGTCAACCATAGTCAAGCATGGTCATTGCAAATTACTGTATTAATGTATTATTAATGTATTACTACTTTAATAATGTATTTTTTAAAGTATTAATACTTTATTAATGTATTATTAAAGTATTAATACTTTTTAATGTTTCAATTCTTTAATATTAATGTTTTAATATCAATATTAATATTAATATTTTAGTGTATTGATAATATCAATAAATACATTATTAATAATGTATTACATTATTAATGTATTAATTAATTAATAAGTTACACTATAATAATGTATTATTTATGTATTACATTATTAATGTATTAATTAATTAATAGGATACATTATACAATAGTGTAAATTTATACTCTAATTTATACATTACATTAATGTAATAATGCACTAATACTTTATTAATGTCTTAGTGTATTCATACTTTAGTAATGTATTTATTAAAATTGTATTAATTAAATAATTTAATATATTTCACTATATTTTAATGTATCAATGTCATTCATAGTTATGAACGTAAGAAACCATGATCATACTCAACCATAGTTAACCATAATCATTTTCAATAAATGTATTAATACTTTAAGAATATATTATTAATGTATTATTACTTTAATAATGTATTATTTGTATATATTACTTTATTAGTGTATTAATACTTGAGAAATGCATTACTTAAAAATGTAATAATGTATTAGTTAATTAATACATTACATATTTAATGAATCAATACTTTAATATGTTACTTTGTGCATTATTATATTAATACTTTTATTTATACATTATAGTAATGTGATAATGTATTGTTATTGTATTAATACTTTAATAGTGTTTTACTAAATACATTAAGTTCAATAAATTAGTGTTTTATTAATGTATTATTAATATATTAATTTATTATTGTATTAATACTTTATTCATGTGTTTATTAATGCATTTGTTGATGTATTTAATATATTATCAATGTATTATTTGATTAGTGTATTGATACTTTACCAATGTATTAATGTATAAATTCATTAAACATTACATTATTAATGTATCAATCAACCAATCAAGGTATACTTTAATGTATTAATACATTATTAATCTATAATTAATAGTTTAATATGTTAAATTATACATTAATGTATTAGTTTTTTTTTAACAGGAACGGATATGTTTCATTAGTTGGCATTCTGGCCAGCCAGAATCAGAAAGTTACAAATCCGAAGAAGGATGGTGACCTCTAACAGTGCTGCCATCCTTCTTGTGAATGTCTTGGGGAACCATTCACGTCTACTTCTGGAGCTAATTCGAGAGAATGGCAAAAATTGCGTACATGAATAAATTMTCACAAACTGTGAGCACAGTAAAAGACAGAAGCAAAGCATTAACCCGRGGGGGGTGGAATTTTACTCTTAATGAARGGATCCAGCTTTTTCTGAGAGCCTGAGAAGATGTTGGAGGCTGCCTCCTTTTCTMTGYGCTCTTWKTTGGTCTTTCGTCCTCGGGTAAGGGGTGGAGACGGAACTGAGATGTTTTCAGAAGTGTCCACAAAATCGCCTGAAGCTGTCAGACCTGCAGAGGCCGAGGGTGCCGGATCTGGAGCCCGAAATTCCTTCGCTGCTACAGGGCCCGGGGGGGTGGAGTCAGGAAGGCTTTCATCTTCCGGAGGAGCATCCTTCGCTGTTGTTGCTTCTGGATCTAGGGCTTCGTCTTCCTTCAACGCATCAAAGCTGTTTTTATTTTCTAGTGGAGCCTCTGCTAGGTGAGTGGCCTTCGGAGCCTGGGGTATTGGATCCTTTCTCCTTGGTTGCCTTCGTCGGATTACTGGCTGAAAATCATCTTCTTTGACTGGTCCCTGCTCCTCCGGTGCTTTGGGGCATCTTTTTGCGAAGTGACCGTATGCATGGCACCTAAGGCACTTAAAAGGGATCTGCTCATAGTCCAACTCTTGGATATGACACCACTCCCCCAGGGAGAGCTTGATGGCCTCTGGTAGGCCCTTCTCGAGGTTAACCTCAACACAAATACGAGCGCAGGTAATCTGTCCCCATTTCGGTTCCACACTATCCAGGAAACGCCCAAGCTTATTTCCAATGTCTTTCAGAGAGCTTTTCCCCCAGAGGTGTAAGGGGAGGTGAGGCAGCCTGACCCAAGCCGGGGCTGCAGTGATCTCGGCTCCAGGGTTGAAGTCAAGAGTCCAAGGGGCTAAGAACAACCCTCTTGACCCCATGAAATAGGGTCCAGATCTGAAAACTAGATCCCGGTCCTCTGTCCTTGAGAAACTGAAGATAAAGAAACCCCTACCTGTTGCCCACAGGGTAACTCTTCCCTGTATAAGCGGCATCCAACGTTCCTTAGTCCATGCCTCCACCGTTTTGGGGATGGGCCATAGCCC
>JASDQU010737400.1:302185-323441 GCA_032191745.1 Picea mariana
CATTGATAATTGTCTAATAGACCTGGGAGTGTGTACTACAAGGTCGAAGGTATACGTCACTACCCTCGGGACGTATGACCTGATCATTGGAATGGATTGGTTAAAAGCACATCGAGCTATGGTAGACTGTTTCACAAAAAGGGTGCTTTGTGTTGACAATGAAGGAAGGCCAGTAGAGATCCATGGTGTATGTAGAAAGGTGTCTCTATGCTTTATCTCATCTATGAAGGTTAAGCAGTGCATGAGGCAAGGATTTCGACTTTATGTAGTGGAAGAAGTGAGTGAAAGGAAAGGACCCTCCTTGGATCAGTACCCAGTATTGTAAGAGTTTAAGGATATTTTTCCGAACGAGTTTCTGGGGTTACCTCCTGAGAGGGAGCTTGATTTTACTATTGAGCAAAAACCTGTTGCAAAACCAATTTCCAAGACTCCGTATCAAATGACAGCGCTAGAACTTTTTGAGTTGTAGATGTAGTTGAAATAACTACTTGTCTTAGGGCTAATAAGGCCTAGTGTCTGACCTTGGGGTGCACCAGTAATTTTTTTGAAGAAGAAGGATGGTTCCTTACGTCTGTGTATAGATTACAGAGACTTGAACCGTGCTACAGTGAAAAATAGATACCCAATGCCACGGATAGATGATCTCTTTGATCAGATGAAAGGAGCAGTGATATTCTCAAAAATTGATTTGCAATCAAGGTATCACCAGTTAAGGATTAAGGAAGGCGATATTCCTAAAACTGCCTTTCGAACTCGGTTTGGGCATTATGAGTTCGTTGTAGTACCTTTCGGATTGACTAATGCGCCAGCAGTATTCATGAGCCTCATGAATGGTGTATTCTGGAAGTACTTAGACCGCTTTGCACAAGTATTTTTAGATGATATCCTCATCTATTCCAAGAATGAAAGCGAGCATGAGGAACACTTGTGAGTGGTTTTGTCTTGCCTTAGAGAGAACAAATTGTATGGGAAGTTGTCGAAGTGTTCCTTCTTCCAAAAAGAAATTCACTATTTAGGTCATATCATTTCCGATGAAGGAATCTCTGTGGACCCAGAAAAGGTAAAGGCCATTATGGAGTGGCCAGTGCCGAAAAATGCTCATGAGGTAAGAAGCTTCATGGGGCTAGCAGGTTATTATCAGAGATTTGTGGAAGGGTTCTCTAAAATAGAGAAACCCATCACCACTTTGCATCGCAAGGGAGTCAGGTACAAATGTGTTATCGCACAGTTTGCAGCTAGGTCAAATGGCTATAAGATGGAGGTCAAACTGGTGTAACAGGAACCTATCCCACCCATTGTCACCACGATGGGGAGGTTCTTTCTCTTTAGGGAGGTTAGGCCCAGGAGAGACATCCCCGGTAACCTGGAGTTTTGAATAGGAAAAAGTTAAAAGGACAAAGGTAAAGTCCCCCCTTCATAGGTCACCACCAAAACAGATAGTCTCAGCTAAACAACCAATAATGAAGTGAATCCCCAAAGAAGAACACCTGCCCGGAACAAAGCAACAGTAAACCAATATATGCAAGCTATAATTCAATGGGTTGGTACTTCATAAGACTATCTGATATTTAAATAAGCAATTATGGCAATAAATATTGACGAAGTCAATGTTTATCAATATAGCAATGCAAATAATACCACTTCCTCAATAGATACTGAAATGACATGGCATTCAATGTAACAAATCAACACACCATCAATTAATGCCTAAATCACCATTCAATTGCTCTTAAAACAAGATGTTATGCATAAAGATGAAATATTCAAGTGTGACGTCAACAACTTAGGGTTAGCAAGCTAGGGTTAGTTTAGTTAGGGTTTCAATTTTAAAAGAGGTTTGAGAGTTGTTTGAATTTGATTTCACTTCAACGCTAGAGGCTTAGATTAGTGCCTTAGGGTTAAATGGAGTCAGAAAGTGAAGGACGCACAAGTTGAAGGGGATGAGATTCCAAAGGACTAGAGGAAAAGGTTTCAAGGTGTTGCTAAAGCAGGGCCTCAAAAATAGAACCCTAGCGGAGAGAGGCTCACTCCGGTGTTGCTAAAGCAAGGCCTCGTGCTCTCTCCTCTTTCCCAACAAACAACTAGCTCAATGAAAAGCAAAGTCAAGACAAGAGAGTTTCAAGAGGGAGAGTGTTGCTAAGGCAAGGCTCTTTCATCAAACCATAAAAGAAAATGGCCCTAGGTGTAGACAACCTAGGCCTGGGATGTCCTCTTCCTCTTGAATTTCAAAGGTATGGCTAGCTTAAGGGAAGAAGAAAGAAGGAGTGTAGTTATGGCTAGGCTCTCTTCTTCTTCTTCAATGGCTAAAAGGTTTTTCTATCAGGGGACATGAGACAATGACCTACTTGTGTGTTTGTCCCCTAGGTTTTTGATTCAGCAATATTTATAAATAGATGCAAGAAATTAAACTACAACCACTCAATCAAGAAGTTTTGCAGAAAAATACATACAAATCATCAAGAAAATAATCATGCAAACCCTAGTTGTAAACCTTCCTTCAAGAAAAACACCATAGAATGCCAAAAATATCCTCCTTCAACAAGTTCACCTTCCTTAGTTCAGCCAATAACCCCAATAGGGCACAAAAATCAGACCTCACTAATGAGTGAGTGATGTGTTATGATAAAATGAGGCTAAAAATCCTCAATATATACTGTATCAATGACCTAAATTAATTTCTAGGTCATAAAAAGGCCTACAAGGTCAGAATATCAAAGTAATAATGTTTTTACATTAAATGTTCATTTTAAAACCCTAACTGAGCAAAAGTAAGACATCAAGCCCCACTGAGGGAGACAATATCCCTTTTTAGAGAAAATGCAGCACCAAAGAGAAAAACGTTGGCCCTCTTTGGGCCTCCTAATCATGCCACACGTACCAACTTCCTTTTCAAACTGTCACACGCTCAAGGTGACATCATGAGCTCCTAGGTGACGTGTTGGGCCATCTAGGGCAAACATTTCACTGGAAGTGGGTCAATCCCCCTAGGCCGGGTTGTACCAAAGTGCCTCTGATGAAACGTCTTCTTCTTCTCCAGTGCAAAACTCTGATCAACCATCGTCCTATCTCTGCCCCCTGATGGGGTTCAACATCCATCTGGTGGGCTCTTCAGCCCCATGAAGGTCTGAACTGATCATCTCCCCATGTGTACCGATCCAAATGGTACCTGTTTGTCGGGCATGGTCTTGCACATCAAAAGCTACGCGCTCCATGGGCTCATTAGTCACAGGGATCATAGCAATTTCAATCACATCTCATCATTAATATTATTAAACATATGCATAAAAACCCTGATACATCGGTCAATATCTCAAATACATTACAAAAACCTACAATACAAGATTGAAGAAAAAGACAAGACGTCGTATTGGGCTAGTATCCACAAGAAAAGGAAAGTCTCCAGGAAGGTTTCATCCAAGCCATGTAAGTGAGGTGATGTGGCTAGGGGATGTCCAGACATGTGGGTAGACTGAGAGCCAGGGATGCATAATGTTATCATTGGGTGCCTTTGTAGAAGGTGAGTTGTACCTGTCATGGATGCAATTTTTCCAAGCCTGTTCTTGCATTTATTATTTTCCTTTATTTTCTTTTTCTTCTTCTTTTTCCTTTTATTCAAGGGCTAACCAGAGGACACTGCCTTGGCATGGTGACCAGAGCTGACAGTATTACCCACAAGTACTTTCACAGAGATGAGAGGCTAGCTCGTGATGAGACCCCCTTTCCCTTGTCCATGCAACCAAAGGTCACTGCCCTGGCGTGGTAACCAGATGGTGGCAATGTCATACTGTTAGGTACCCATGAACCTAATAGGTTGGCTCGTGATGAGACCCCCTATCCTCTTTACTAGGTTTTGTTTGTTATTTTTCGGGTCCCTCTTGTTTCTTGCTGAGAGGATTTTTATTGCCTTCTCCGGGATCCTTGGGCGAAGCATCTCGAGGTTTTATTTCTAGGCTTTTATCTTTTACCAGCTGCTTTTACCTTCTGGGCTTTTAGCCCCTTCTTCCCACGAGATAAGGTGCAATCCTACAAACATGTTAACCCAATGCCCGGACAAGGGGAATGGGATAAATGAGTGGAAGATAAGATGAAACAATGGTGCTATGATGGGAGCGGATGATGGCTTCTCAGAAACCCCCCCAGTGGAAAACCAAGACCTATGGGCACAAGCTTGCTAGGGCATCCCATAAATTTCCCCAAGCATGGTCAAGTGGGCTAATGTAAGATCCAAGCAGTTGTTAGAGATAAAATGAATTAGATGCATATGTTCAAAGGTTTTAATGATCAAAAGTGACACATGCCATGATACCTGGACCAATTACCTCATGGAGCAAGAACCTCCTCCAATACAAGACCAAGCCAAAGGTGATGGATGTTGTTGCTGCTAACAAGACGAATCTGATGAAAGAAGAAAAGGATGGGCTCTCCAGGGCCATGCTCAGGTCAATCCCACTCTTGGTACTCCATGTCTAGGACCTGTGGACCTAGAGACATGATCTCCTAGTTATCCCTAAAAATCGGGGATAACAGAATGGACATAAGAATGTGATAGTGAATTCATCGAGCTTAAGAGGTTACTAACTAGTGCGCCAATTCTACGAGTTCCATATATGGAAAAGGACTTCACAGTCTGCATGGATGCCTCGAAGCAAGGGTTGGGGGTCGTGTTAATGCAGGATCGAGGAGTGATAACTTATGCATCAAGGAGTTTGAAGAAACATGAGGAGATTTATGCTACTCATGATTTAGAGTTGGTAGCTGTAATGCTAGGTCTGAAACTTTTGAGGCACTATCTAGTGGGGTGAAACTTTGAGCTCAAAACAGACCATCAAAGTTTAAAACATCTCTTCACTCAAAGGGATCTGAATGCCAGGCAAAGGCGATGGAGTGAGTTTATGAGTGAGTACAATTTTGGTATTTCATACGTCAAGGGAAAGGAAAATGTGGTCGCGGATTCCTTGAGTAGGAGGCCACGTGTTTTCTCCTTGGTACCCTTAAAAGTCAATCTGAGGGAACGTGTGTTGACACAACTCCATGGAGACAATTGGTATTTAAAGGTTACTTCAAACCTCCAGAGTGGGAGGCAATTAGATCCAAAGTATGAAGGATATAGTCTGGAAGCAGACGGACTGTTAAGATATCGAGGAAGGATGTATGTCCCCGAAGGTGGGGATATTCGAAGCATCATACTGAAGGAATCCCATAAAGCACTTTATTGTGCGCATCCGGGTGTGAAGAAGATGTATGCAGAAATGAGGAAGCTTTTCTTCTCTGTAGGCATGAAGCATGATGTAGTCCATTTCATCGCCAAATGCCTAGAGTGTCAACAAGTGAAAGCTGACCACCATTACCTGGCAGGTCTCCTACAACCACATGATGTCCCTATGTCCAAGTGGGAAGTCATCTCTATGGATTTTGTGGTGGGGTTGCTGCTCACATCTCATAGACACAATGCCATTCTTGTAATAGTTGATAAGTTAACCAAGAGTGCTCATTTTATTCCGGTTAGAGACACTTACGATGTCATTGATGTGGCAGGCGTGTTTGTAAGTGAGGTCATCCATTTTCATGGGATACCTAAGAAGATCATTTCATATAGGGACTCCAGATTCACTTCTAGATTTTGAACAAGTTTGCAGTCAGTGTTGGGGACTCAGTTGAACTTAAGCACAACTTATCATCCTAAAACGGATGGGAAAACTGAGAGAGTAAATAAAGTCATGGAAGACATGCTTAGGATGTATGTCATGGATAATCAAACCCATTGGGAAAACTACCTACCTTTGGTAGAGTTCACCTACAATAACAGTTTTCATAGCTCCATCGAAATACCACCCTACGAAGCTCTGTATGGAAGGCCATGCATAACACCATTGAGTTTGGAGAGGTTAGAAGACCGAGTAATAGTTGGGCCAGAATTGATTCAAGAGATGGAGGAACATGTGATTCCGATTAGGCAGAGACTAAAGGAAGTGCAGGATAGACAAAAAGGTTATGCAGATGCACACAGGACCGACCAAAGTTATAAAGTGGGAGATTAGGTTTTCATTTGTGTCAGACCCAATAAAAGTGCCATTCGGTTCGGGAAGGGGTCAAAGTTGTCACCTCGATTTATAGGACTGTTCAAAATCCAAGAGAAAATTGGGCTCGTTGCCTATCGTCTCGTACTTCCACCCCACTTGCATAAAACTCATAATGTTTTTCATGTATCTATTCTACGTCATTATGTTGCTAATGAATCACATAAACTAAATTGGAAGGAATTGCAGGTATCAGACGTGGGAACCCTCATGGCAGAACCGCTACGCATATTGGACCGTAGAGTACGACATCTCAGGAACCCTCTGGTAGACCAAGTTAAGGTCCAGTGGGACAAGTTTAGTCTAGGATCTGCTACTTGGGAGGATGCCGAGACATTACAACGAGATTATCCCTCACTTTTTTGGCCACCTCGAGAATATGTTTCTCGAAGGTTGGGTGTATGTAACACCACCTTTTGACTTAGATAGCTAGGATTACCTGAGGCCTGATTACCTTTATTTTCTATCACCGTGAAACTATTAATGATACACTTGAACTTTTAAGACGTAGAAACATGTATGAATGTTTAAATGCTATTTGAATGATGATGTATATGATGCAATCTATTATGTGAATGTAAATTTTATGAATGATTAGATGTTATTTGGATGATGATGGATATGATGTGATATACTATGTGAATGAGAATCCTATGAAGGTTTAAATGTTATTTGAATGATGTTGGATATGATGCAATCTATTATGTAAATGATAATTCTATGAATGGGTAACGTTAATTGAACTATGGGATATTATGAGATCTATTTATAACTTGAAAACTTTGATGTTAAAGTTGTTGGTACATGGATACCGAATTGAAATTATGGTTTTATGCAATTACATGATGATAATGCATAGATATGTATGAGTTTGTGTCGCAGACTAATCTGCAGGTCATTGGGCTATGAAATAGCCAAGGGATAATGATAATAGAAGTGGATGTCATGACCACTGACCGAGAAACAATATGGTATGAATCTTTGTATGTGAAATTATATTGGTTTGGATGCATTGCTATGATATGTGGACCAGTGCAGGATTTTAGGTGGTGAGACTGCCCAAAACTGAATAAACGAGGACAAAAC
The DNA here is from genome assembly GCA_032191745.1 of Picea mariana. Taxonomy (NCBI): domain Eukaryota; kingdom Viridiplantae; phylum Streptophyta; class Pinopsida; order Pinales; family Pinaceae; genus Picea; species Picea mariana. The sequence goes on from JASDQU010737400.1 coordinate 309,349, forward strand.
ACTCAGCAACACGGTGCCACTGTATATTCCATTGTAGGGTGTGGACCCTAGTCCTGTTAGGAGGGGTGGAGGCATTTCACACCGTGTATCCTCTGAAACCTGGAGTCATGGGAGGACGGTGTTATCTCACGCTCCCCTAGATGTGTGATGATGACTATAAGTTGCCTGTTGGGGAAGCTTGGTCAAGATAGTGACACTTCCGCTTACAGGTTCTATTTGGAGTTAGGTCAATATAGTTGACGCTCCAAGATAGTCCAACAGAGGAAGGATAGGAATGGAAGATGGAAGTAAGTTAGGGAGGAAGGATGAGTAGNAATTTATTGTTTTTCCTTCTGAAAAGAAAATGTGTATATATGTATATTCATAATTACTTAACTAAACTACAATTGTCTAAATAAATTTGTTGAGATAGATTATTTTAATTAAGGGAATTCACAAACATTTCATTGGTTTATTATCTTTTATAAAATGAATAGTCTTGTTGATTGGATTGAATGCATACATAAATTACTATAGGGGTGATAGTTATTGTTATTAGTACATGCACGAGACTTGTATGTACTAGCTACACATGCATTTCTTGTACATGTACACTAGTATGTATGAATTTTCTTGGCTTACTTACTAAAAATGTTGGTTATTGGATATGAATGTATGAACCCTATGTCTTTTCCCTTGTATTTTAAAATACTTTAACTTTGGGATGAACTTTCCTGAAGGATGGGTGTATGTAACAACCCTAAGTAATTAATCAATTGTCGTGATTTAAATAATTGTTTAATGTATATTAGTTAATTAATTAATTGTCCTAATTTAATAATTGTTTAATGTATATTAATTAATTTCATGATTAAATATTTGGTCAATGAATTTGAGTTTAATAAATTTTAATTTATTAAATGGAAATGGAGACTTAATGTATCGAATGATGGAACCATTAAAGAGAAAGGGGATAAGGTGGTTGGCATTGAATGGAGGGATAAGGTGGGTGAGTCTTAATGAAAGGGAGAAGGCGGTGAATGAGAGAGGGGGGAAGGAGGATAAGAGGAGGAAAAAACACTCGAGAAAGGACTTTTGGATTTTGGTGGAGAGCATCATTTTGAGAGGAGAAGACTGTATTGTTGGTTTGGGGCTGGAGTAGCTTGATGGAGGATGGTACTGGTTTTTGCTTGAGGAACTTGTTGGAGTCTGGTGGGCTGAGACAGGGGGCACCAGTTGCTGGGAGTTTTGGGCTCGAGGGCCAGGAATCCTTACGGAATCATGGAGCTAGGGAGCCAGAGAGGCTCTATTCCTAGTTGGTTGGGAGGTTAGTTGGTTTTGGGCAGAGCATCAAGCAGAGTTGGAGAACAACAATAGCATCAGTTAGAGGTATGTAATTTCATTATTATGTTGTGTTATGTGGTTTATTATCATGTTGCTGAATATGTTGAATATGTGGTTTATTATCATGTTGTTGAATATGTTGAATATGTGGTTTATTATGATGTTGCTCATAAATTTTAATTATGTTGAATAATGAATGGTTAAAAAGTTAGGATAGAATTTCTCTATTTTAACTTATGTTTTATAAGGCTCTATTGGAAGAAACCTTACAATGAGGTAACTTAAATCCTCGACTCCTCCTCTAAACACTGTGATGCTCGAGACTTTAAGAACCTTTGAATTCTTATAGGCTTTGACATCCCGACCGCTACTTCTTCTGAGCTTGAGATTTGAAACAAGTCTTTCTTTGATGCTTAATTTCACTCTCCCTTCTGAGCTTATGGAACTTCTGAAAGGAAAGTTCTCTCTAGCTAACTCCCCTTAACCTGCGCAATGCACACCTTGCAGAGAAAACATAGTATTCAATAACTCTAGCTGTGATATCTCCTACACAGACTTTCCTCCAAGGTATTCAACAACCTTGAAGCTTCTTTCTTGAGTTTATGATTCTTTTGGTGTGCCCTCCTGGCATGTTCTTCCTGAATCCAAACTAGAATTTAGATGTGCACTCTTTGCACCAGCTCACAGAGTTTCAAGACTTTGTTGTGCACTCCTTGGATAGCCTAAAGAACCCAAAAATAACTCAACAACTCTCAAAGATTAAGAAGTCTATCTTAATCCTAAAGATGAAAATTAATATATACATCTACAACATATATGAACATACATAGTTATCATTCAAATACCACAGATAACATAAATAGATATCATTTGTAGGAAAAAACTAATTTTCTTTGTATTAAGATCAATGTTTGTTTACAACTGTGTACAAGACTGGACTATCACAGAGTCTCGGTTCCTTCTCCCACTCCTATCATGAACTTCTAAAAACCTTATTCTCTCTCGCTACTCTGTATCTATTCTAACACTTCATTCTAACCCCTAACTCTAGTCGTTTCTTTCTTTTTACAAGAGGGCTCCTCGAGCTTATCCTCTCCACCGCCTTAGTGCTATCATTGTCTCAGTTAAGACACCTTATCCCTATGACTCATTACAAAGAACAAATATCCAGACCCAACTTATGTCTAGACCTACTTACAATCAATCATTTCGATTAACCCATCCACACCTATCCAAAGGAATGCCTTTGTATTTTATCGACCTTACACATAAATTTACATAATTTTATATTTCGAATTCTGAAAATAGGAAGGTCGGCGCCTCTTCCTATCTCCAAATGTGTGTTGATGTGTTGACTTGTTGGCGCATATGTCAAGGTGGAAAGATTCTCCTACATCATATATTGAATTATATATAATTCCTATGAAGAATGTTGGGTTGGGTGTTATGTTAGAGGGTGGGGGGGACTTCAATTTTTGTGAAAACCATGGAAGATATTGGATGGAAAGGGTTCATAAAACCCATTAAAGGTTGAATCCTCAAAGCTTAGGAATATCTAAATTTAGAAGCCTAGAATATCTTAAGTTGGAGGGCCATCTTGAATATCTTAAGTTAATGTAAATTTGTAATAAGAGATAAGATTTAAGAAAATATTTCCAAGGAAAAACTTGGAAACAAAGTTTTGTATCTCATGAAGTTTAACTTCATGTGATATAGTGTGTATCACATGAAGATAAACATTTTGTGATACAACAAGTATCTCATGAAGATAATTTTCACGCGATACATGCAAAGGTGATACATAGAAAGGAAGTTTGGCCTTAGAAAACTTATTGGAAAGTTTTTCCTTGTTGTATAAATAAAAAATATTGGGCGATGTGATGTGTCGCATGAAGAATAAATTCATGTGATACATCTTACGATGAGAAACTTTTACTTGATTCAATGAAGGGGGGATTAAGGAAGAAAAAGAGAGAAGAGATAAATAAACATATTGCAAGAACTAAATTTCTTATGATACGTAAAGGAGGATGAAATCTCCTTCATCGTGAGAAAAATAAGTTCGTGTCACACGTCATGAAAATGGGGAAACCTTTGTTGTGGGAGGAGAAACGTTGGAATATGTGATATAAAGGAAGAAAGAAGAAGAAGGTGAAGAAGGAAGGGAAGATGGAAGTTCATCATGAGAAAGGAAGATTTGGTGTGATGCAATGTATTGCATGAAGAGAATATTCATGTGATAAGTCACAAGGCAAGAAATTTGTTAGTGATGTGATAAGGTGTAGCATGGAGGAAAGCCTCGGAGATGAAAGAAACATATCACGAGTCCTAAAATATTTAGTGATGTGATACATTGCATGACTAAAAACTTTAGCATGATAAGAACTTCCTTTGAGGTGTGAAATGATGCATAAGAGAAGTTTTTCCTTGATGCAATAACTAAGAAGTAGCATTTTCACATGAAGAAAGAGTTTTATAATGCAACGTATCACATGGATAATATTGTTGGGATGAGAAAAGAAAGTTAAGTGAGATGTTGTATGAACAAAAATGTTCGAGGTGGGATAAAGAAGGGAACGTGTTGCATGATGAAAAATGTTCATCATGTCACATGTTGTAGGTTTAAAATCTTTGAGTGTGATAAGAAATTTTTGAAAGGCGTGATATGACACATGGAGGAAAATTTTGAAGGATTTGGGTAGCATGCCGAGTCTTTTCGTAGGCCAACAAATTTTCTAATGGTGCAATGAAGAGAGAGAGAGAGAGAGCCCTTTTGCATGAGATAAGATTTTTGAAGATGCAATAAGCCATAGAAGAGGCATAATGCCTCAATAAATGTGTAACTAGGGGCTATCCATACACTTGTTGAGTTGTCTCCATGCAATGCCACATTACCTAGCATGTTTGGCTCCGTGTACGGATGATGACGTTGCAAGAGAGAGAAATATTTAAGAAGCTTTAGAAAGGCATAACTTTGCGCTCAAAGCACAGAATTGAGAAAGAGTACAATCATTGGAAATATCTTGACAAGTAGAATTGCTTCATAAGCTCATATATGGAATGCGAGTTGTGTTTATGAGGAAAAACATGAATACCCATTAGGGGAATTTTTAGGTCTAAAAAGGGCCTCCTAAGAGATATAATAAAATATTATAAGTTAGTCGTTTTGTGAGGGAGGTTTATTTACAACTCACTTTTTACACTACAATCCATGTAATTATGGTTGAGTTAAATGAAAAAGTTGTCTAAAAGTAAAATTAATAAAAAATAATATATTGATGTGACTAAAAGGAAAAGATATAACTATAAATAAATGAGTTTTTAAAAAAAAGGTCATTCTCCTTAAACAACTAATGCCTTTGTACTTCACACTGAAATAACTTAAAATAAAATATAAATATAAATTCATAATTTCTTAATTATACAATATATTATTAATTAAAATCAAAACCACTTATATCATATAATAATATATAAATAAAAAACATAATATATATATATATATATATATATATATATATATATATATTTCATAATTCACAATATATATTATATAACATAATATAGTATATATAAAATATATAATATAATATATAACATAATATAGTATATATAAAATATATAATATAATATATAACATAATATAGTATATATAAAATATATAATATAATATATAACATAATATATACTTCTATAATATAATATAATAATATATATAAATATTTCAATGAACCTTTTATATATTGAATTATATATAATATATTCAACACATATTATATAATATTATATATTATATATATTATAATAATAATAATCCATTTTTAAGGTTACGACCAAGCCAGACACCTAATTGGTGTATAAGACCCCCTTGTTTATGGGACAAGGGACCCCCTCCGCCCAGCGATTTGACTGGTAAAGTCTACGGAGGTATACATACCCTACCCCCCTCTGGATTTGAACTTGTGACCTATTAAGAGGAAACAGATGTTCTTAACCATTAGGCCCACTCAGGCTGTATTTATAATAATCTATTTTTAAGGTCACAGCCAAGCCAACACACCAAATTGGTGTATGAGAACCCCTTGTTTGTGGGACAAGGGACCCCCCTCCGCCTAGCGATTTGACTGGTAAAGTCTACGAAGGTATACATACCCTACCCCCTCTGGATTTAAACCTATGACCTCTTAAGAGGAAACACATGTTCTTAACCATTAGGCCCATTGAGGCTATATAATATATTACATTTAATGTATAATATATATATAATGCATATTACATTAAATGTATTATGATGATGATGATGATTAACGTCCACTAAGATCGAATTGGTCTATCAGACCTTAAGAGGGTAAGTGATTTCTTGTGACTCTTTAGAATTTTGTTTTTGTGCTCGGAAAGCATTAAGAGAAGCTTTCCAAGATCACCATACTTTTGTTGAGTTAAGAGGTTAGGAACATTGGTAGTGTGATAAATATTTTGAAAATGAGATCTAATATGGGTATAGGTTGGACAATCTAAGAGAAAGTGTTTTTCATCTTCAACATTCTTAGTGTCACAAAGGTGACACACTCTTTCATCCCATGGCATTTTAGGAATTGACCAATGCCCAGTTTCAGTATGGAGCTCATGAGAATTTGTTCTTATCTTAGCAATGCTTATTTGTCTCTTTACACTTGGAAAAACAGATAGATATTTTTGATCTTCTAGATTAGGGTTGATTATATATTTATAATACCTTGATTTTCTTTTTTCCTCTAACTCCTTATCACACCACATTTTCTCCTTAAATTTTGATTTGACTTTTTTTTTAATAGTATCTTAATTCTGCAAAATGGTTTCTTCCATGATTCCCCAATAGTTTAACCAAGACCGGGTGTCTTTATGGCATCCTTGCTTGAGTCGATGGTGGTTATGACTTGATTTTGAAGCCATTTTAAGTAGCCTCCTATCTTCCATGTTGTTTAACTTGTTCTTATACATTAGGTATCTAGTCATAGCCATGCTCTCAATGGGGGAGAGGCTTGTTTCTAAGAGGAGGATGAGATAGGGCATATTTCCTTAAATTTGAGATTATAGGTTATAAAATTCTTTGTATTTGTTCTATCTTTCTCCAGGATTCACGAGAGATACTACAACCCCAAAATTTACATCCATAAAGAATAACAGGTGTAACAAGAGTCTCAAAGAGGAGTTTCTTCTTATCCCAACTCCAAAGATCGACTGATTTACAATTGTTTTCAAGCCCATAATAAGCTTTCCATCCCCCAATAATCATTTTCTCAATTCTATAATTCCAATTGAGCTTGTGTTGAGTATCAATTCCAAGATATTTGTATGAAGTCACTTCCTCCAAGTTGTCATTTTCATATACAAATGTATCATAAGGGATCTTATTGGATTTAATAATCATGACCTTAGTCTTATCAGTATTAACAATCATACCCATATTGGAGCAAAAATCCTTGAGGATTCTTAGTTGGTTTTCAAGATCATGGGGACTCCTTGCCATAAGAACAAATCATTGACATAAAGAAGAATATTGATGACTATACCAGTGAGAGTAGGGCTGACACAACCTGCTTTTTCCAAGCATTCTTCTAACTTGTCAATGTATATGCCAAAAAGGGTAGGGGACAAGGGACATCCTTGTTTTACTCCGATATTGTAGTTAATCTCTTTTGACCAACCCTCATTGTTTTTAAACTTAGCAATAACTTTCTCATACATCCTTATTGCAGCAACCCTCAACTCGAGAAGCACTTTTATCTCTTCCAACCTATTCTAAAGGTTTTTCCTAGGAACCATGTCAAAAGATTTTATAAAGTCAACAAAACAAAAAAACAGATTGGTTTTAGTATTGTGTAAATCCTATGCAATGATCCTAATGGTAAAAAGATGGTCCACAATTGAATGATATCTCCTAAACCCGACCTGGCCTTTAGCTCTTTTACTGTGACTTTCTAGCCAAAGGCTAATCTTCTTTTCCAAAATAATTCCATAAAGCTTGGCTAAAATTGGGCTAATCATAATGGTCCTATAATTAGAGGGAATGTTTCTATCCCCATTTTTAAAAATAGGAACAATGAGGCTTTGCGTCCAGGGTTTAGGGAAGCCCCGCTTGACTGCTAAATTGAAGAGCTTGTGTATGTGAGGGATAAGGATTGGCCCTCCGATTTTAAAATTTTTAGCTTGGTAGCCTTCAATGTCCTTAGCTTTCCCATTTGCAAGCTACTTAACCTTATAAAAGAACATGTGTTTCCTCCTGGGAGGTCACAAGTTCAAATCCAGAGGGAAGTAGGGTATGTATACCTCCGTAGAATTTACTAGTAAAATCGTTGGACGGAGGGGGTCTCATACACCAATTTGGTGTCTGGCTTGGCCATAACCTTAAAAATAGATTATATATATATAATGGTTAATATATGAAGTGAGATGAGTACTTCACCCACTCATTTTAAATTTAATTTATTTTATTATATTTTTAATTGAATTTTTAAATATAAAATATTTATTATATGAATGGACATGAGTACTTTATTTAATAGATATATTCAAAAGTAAAGTATTTTAAGAGTACTTCACTTCATGTGATATTTATATCACATTTAAAATTTCGTAGTCTAAACGTTCTATGATATCACTCTTTTTCGACAATATTTTTCGGGGACATTTGCCCGAAATCTGGCAAGAAATAAATAGATCTGCAGATTTGAGTAATTATTTTTGTATAATCTGAGTGGCCCAAGGGTTTTTCAGCATGTTGAATCCATTTATGCATTCAAAAATGCATTTAAACAACAAAAAATAGTGATTTCATGCAAATTTATATTACTAGATTCCAGCGAAAAAATGTCATTTCGTAGAACAATTAGACAACACCATGTAAATTGGTTTGTGAGCATTTTCACCATCTTTAACTCAAAAAATTCCAAGTCATCCCTAGAGGATGATGTCACCTTCTGAATTGTGATTGATTCTTATAAAGTTGATTTTGGTGGTACATTTTTTTGTTTTGATGCCCTTTTTTTACTTCAAAATTCCCCTAATGCCACCTCCTTAATAATACATAGGTGGTTAAGCATGTTACAACTTTACTCTCTAACTCTCCCTATGTAGAGAGTAAAACATTTTTCTTTAATTTCATGTTTCTAATAGTGAACAATGAGAGTAAAATTTCCATTGTTGTGAACATAGAGTACTCATTACTCATTATTAATTGGATTCTCATTTTTCAATAAGTAGTTTTAATGTAAAATGTATTCTCATTTTTCATCTCTGATAGTATTCGTCTCTTATTTTTTATTCATGAGACACTCCTTATTCCCCTCATATCGACATCATGGGTATTTTAGAAAAACATTTTTACAACAATGTGCAGTGTGCATACATCTAATAAAAGATTGATCATGTAATGTTTCAATGGAGTTTGTATTCGACTTAAATTTAGAATATCCACTTATCCTTGAATGTTTGACATGGTTGTATGATATTCTAGTCACTATTTGACATCAATTCAATCCATAATACTTATACATGGATACTCCAATTATGGAGGTTACGCTTCTATTTTATCACATAAATTGACCTCAATATCCTTTGCAGTTGTTTGTGTGGTCTTCTAGTCACTATTTGACATCAATGCAATCCATAACACTCATACATGGATACTCCAATTATGGAGGTTATGATTCTATTTCATCACATAAATTGACCTCAATATCCTTTTCACTTTCCTTTAATATCACATCTAAATGGGTGTCATGAAGGTCAACTAAGTGGTTTGTAGGTCATCTTCCTTTTCACTTTCCTTTAATATCACATCTAAATGGATGTCATGAAGGTCAACTAAGTGGTTTGTAGGTCATCTCTAGAGAAAGCCTTTTTATAAGAAACAATGGCACAATTGATGAAGACATTCTTTTAAAAACTTTGAACTCTTTACCACTTAGTGGTGCTAAGTGAACTATATATTCCTTTAGAACATTTTAAATTGAACCCAAGGTGATATAATTTGGATACAAAGAACATTGGTGGACTATATTCATCTTTGTTCCCAAGAACTTAGGGTTGTGATTATAGTTCTTCGGTGGGGTTATACCTTATAGATAATTAATTCATTTAACCTTTACGATAGCAAATGTTTTTTCAATTCACCATTTTTTATATAGACCAAGGTATTAAGTTTCCAAGTTGAAACAAGGACAATCAATTATTACAAGACAATATTTGTTCTTTCCAACACACCAAACAAGGGAGGTCCTAACTTCTCCCCTTTTTAACACAATGCACTGATCCACATTTGTGCTAAGACTCGTGCTATGTAATCTCTTTGTTATGAATATATATGTAATACTATAACTTTCTTAAGGATGGATATTGAGATAATATCTTGTGGAATATTTTGATCACCATTATGAATAGAAGAATGTAGCAACTTATTAGTCCCTACCAAAGGTGTAGAGGGACTATAGCGATCGATAATTCGTTGACTTTACATTAGTTTGTTGTTTGACTACAAATTTTTGCATATCTTCTAATGTTCGACCTACAGAACTAAAAGCATTATTTTTTATATAATTAAAAAACACATATATGTCATGATGTGATTGGATGATAGATTTGAGGTCTTATTGCTAGCTTCGCTATTCCCAATGAATTATATGTTTCCATATCCAAATCTTTATCATGTACGATACTTTCTTTTATTTGTACTATTCATACTGAAATGTTTAGATATCCAAAGTTTATAGTGATCGATAATTCGTTCACTTTATATTACTTATTTGTTTGGTTACAAATTTTTGCATAATTTTTATTGTTTGAAGCAACTAAAAACAATTTTTTTGTATTTATTTATTATAATAAAAACCCATATTATTATTATTATTATTATTTATGAAATGTTTACATACCAAAGGTTTAGATCATTGACACTTTTTTTGAGGTGCTTGAATAGGCTTGACAACTTAAATGTTTACATGGCGTGAGGTCCTAAAACAGGCCTGACAGCTTAAATGTTTTACCTGACCCCTTAAATGTTTATCTAAATAGGCTTCTCGGAGTAAATGTTTCCTCGAAATTTTCCATACAATGTTGCAGTGAATTTGGACAATATTGTTGTCCACCACCAGTTGAATAGGCATTGTATGTTTCATACTTCTTCTAGGATTAGAATGCAATTTCGTCATCGTTGAAGCTACATACATTGTCACTGGTTCGGTGGGTGCTTCTTCTTTGTTGGTTCGTGGGTTGCTTCTTGTTGTTGTTTGGTTCACAATTTGAATTTCACTTCTGCCTTTCATCGTTTCAGAGTAAGTTTCCATGCCATAATTTCATTTTCTATTCCTTCTTTGATGTTCATTGTTTGCAGTTTGTTGGTAAGAATGTTTGCTTATTTCTACTGGTATGCTCGTCATATGTTTTTGTCTCCTTCTGTGCTTCGACTGCAGTTTGGTAATCGTTGGAGATACATATGTTGTTTACTGGTTCGGTGTTTGTTGCTCATTTGTTGGTTCGTTGGTTTGTCGGTTGCTGGTTGTTGTTGTTTGGCTCAAAATTACGAGTTTGGGTCCCTGGTGCTGCAGTTGGGCATGTTCATGCTTTATCACTGGGGTCCTGCACCGGCAGTTGGAGCTATATTTTTTTTATTCCTTTTTAATTTGGGTGCTTTACGGTGTTCAGGCCCTGCACCTACGAGTAGACCTGCGGTTGTTTTATTTGCCATGTCTGGCGAAGTTGATATCTTGCATCTGTTCTGTGCAGGCCTATTCTGTTGTAAACATGATAGAAAATAGTGGCACAAGAAATAATTGGACAACTACATGTGCAATTGCAATGTCCATTGTTTTTTTGTTATAATAAAACATGTGCAAACCACACTTATTAACCATATTTGGTGGAATGTGCCCATATCACAATACATGTTCTTTATCCTCTACACAGACTGATCTGGCCACGATACAATTTGTCTTGTACTTGAGATATGATATGTACACCAAAGATACTGCAAAATTATATTTCCATGTCTAGAAGCATATCTGGATACTTTTCCACAGAAAACCAAAATCATTTAGCTATGGCCATGCAATTTCTTAATATTTTGTGGCTTGTAATATATTTTGGCTAGGGAAAAACTTTATATATTTACAACCATGGATGGAGAAAAGCAAAGGTTCATATTTCTGACTATCTTTTATTCTATTCGTTGATTCTCATTTACTGTGTGTACATATTACGTGTTCTTCGCTGCATACCAGCTTCCATTCATGTTCATTGTATTTTGTGTGTTCCCACATTTAAACAAACAAAATATATGGAGAAAATGACGGAGTATTGACTGCAGCAGTGGAAGAGGAGATACAAAGGTACATGCTTGAACTGTTATTTCATATTCCATAGTTTTGTATTTCATTTATTGTCTTTATATGTGTTCACCTAGTTTATTGTATGTAGATATTGATAAAAACTTAACTTCCTTCATGTCCATTGTATTTTTCCTGCATTGTTTCATTTAAACAAACAAAATGGTTGGAGAGGATGATGGACTCTTTGGCGCGAATGTAGGCGAGGAGTTACATAGGTGCATACCTGTACTCTTATTTCATATTCCAGTATTGAGTATTTCATTTATTGTCTTTGTATTTCTTCTACTTGTTCTACTGCTATGCACCTTCTTTACTGTATGTATATACTCTGTATATTTCTGCTTATTCTCATGTGAAACGTATTCTATTTGTTGTTACATTGAAATAAATAGAACTGTATTTATTTCTTTTACATGTCTTTCTTCATACTAACTTGCCTTCATGTCCATTGTATGTTCGACGTTGCTACCATGGAAGAAACATATTGTTTGAATAGGAAGATGAATTCTTGTATGCAACAGTAGAGGGGTCTGTGGTGCAATCTACAAAAAGGTATACCAACTGTGCTAGTAAATTAAATATACAAAGCGGGTGGGGGCATATAATATTGGACTAGAAAACCATGATTTGGAAACAATGGGCCTTTGTGCCCTCCCCATTTCTTCTTTTTCCATTTTCTATTATCCCTTTTGCTTTCTAATTTCTCTGCTTAGTCGTCTTTCCAAAATTTTCTTGGTGCGCGGGTTGGCAGGCTCATGGATTCACATTTATGTTCACGCTTCTACCTTATTCCATACTTACCCATTTTGTCGATTGTGGGTGTCAGCTGGTGGGTTCAAGATTGCGCCTCTAGCTTCCGAGGTTCTGCGATATATAGATTGGTCGTCGTGCTCCGTCATCACGCCCTATTTACTGTTACACATTTTTTCAGTCAAAAAATATGAGGCATACAATTAGACCCTCGGATCCTCATGTTTCATGAGTATCCCTTGACACCCTATTTCATATTCCATATATTTCCACCCTGCATGTCACATTAAGATCAATTATGGACAATATACAATGCATATGCTTGTTTATTCCTTCTGATGTTCATCTACACATGCTTGCATCAAAAAAAGTTGGACTAGTGACATGGCCATGAGCAGTGAGTCATCCTAGACATCAGCAGATCGACAAGGTCAAAGGTAAAGATGCATACATTATGTTCCTAGTATGTTTATCGAAAAAAACATCCTCATATATTTATTCATCTATGGCATGGTGAATATGTTGATGTCATCTGCAATACATAATTTGCAGTTCACAAGAAGTATCAACAAGTACAAGCAAGATGTCGAACATATTGTAGGTTCCACAGACTAAGAGGTTTGGTTGCAAAACTCTAGTTCCATAGTTCATCCAAGTTGTGCGTCTACTTGTAAATTTATGCTAGAAAAAATAGAAAAAAGAAATGCACACTACCATTGACTTTACTTTTCTTGTTCAAAAATTGTCACCAGGTCTAAACTTGTAACACCAAAAATACTATCAATAGAGGGCTTGAACAACCCCCAAACTGGACAAGTGTTCATCGGCGACATAATGGTCGTCTATAGTACCTGCTTGGAAAAGGAAAACAAAAGTAGATCCATTATGCGTGCTGACATGACAGACAAGGAGGCCAAGATGATAGTCACACCGATTATTCCTACACAACTTGTCCAGAAACATGCAGAAAAAATATTGCCAAGTAAAGGGATATCCATTACAAATTTTAATATATTTCCCAAGACAATATATGACCGTGGTGATTGTGATCGAATTATTTCGCTCAACAAAAAAATTATTGTGGAAAAAAATTTCACTATTTGTTCAAAATATTTTTTTGTCCCAGACACAACTATCAGCGAACTTGCACAGAACAATGACATTTACCCAATCGAAACCATTGGTGTAGTTGTCACACTGGAATGAAAACTTGGCTCGCAACACATTCTCCATATAAAATATGGAGAGTCAGACAGGGACAAGGTAATGGTACCGTTCTCCATATCCAGTTTCGTCCTCCACTTTCACATATCCATGTATCTCAGTTAAGTTACACAAATATTGCATTGTTCCATGTTGCAGCTGCAATTATTCGATACCTATTCAAATTTGTTTTCATCAATGGAACAACAATTGGATAAAGGGAAATTTTCACTTATGCTCTTCAAAAATATAACAAAGAAAATGGATGTTAGAGAAAGGATATTTCGCACAACCCAAGCAACATTTGTAACAAAATTGCGAGAAGGCATAGTACAAGATCTGAAGAAACTAACTAGATCTACAAATATTGTGCGTATACATCTACATATTCATCCTCACTTTGGTCATACAAATGGCCTTCACCAAATTTCTGGGGTTGGTTTTTTTTTTTTT
>JASDQU010737400.1:323539-338971 GCA_032191745.1 Picea mariana
CCCCTCTATGCGAAATGCAACTCTCCTACTTTTGCTTTTGTTTTGATAAGTGATGATACGATCGATTGTCTGCGATGTAGTGAAAAATGTCCATACATATATGGACATTGCCTCAATGTTGCCATCCGAATCGTGGGAAACACAACCATGCAATGTACAATATGTGCTTCATGGGTTAGCAAAATTGTCATATGAAGCATACCTATAGAAAAAACCAAGCAATGTCTACATGTTGCGCGACTTTCGGATACATAGAAAATTTACCTTAAATGAGGACAATGCAACATTTCATATCGACTGAAAAAGATAATATATATATATATATATAAAGATTTGGAAGAAAACGAAAAATATCTCGTGTGTCTCTGTAATATTTCTTCAACACCCAGATGAATGTTCATCGGACTCGAGTACTTGAGAATCTAATTACAAATGCAATCGATGTTGTTATTTTGAAGTTTTTTTGCATCTTCCAGTAAGAACTTTGCATATTTGTTTCAGTGTGCAAATAAAAAAGAAAAAAAGGTAGTTGGTTGTGGATTTGATGGAGGAGCCTGCATGTTTTTTGGGTGCCCACTATATAGCCATGACAGGATTTTCTCGATGCCCTATTTGAAAAAAAAAGGACTCGGCATGGACTGAAACATTAGCTTGATATATTCAGATCTCGCTATAGAGATTTCACATGCATAATATTGTTTTGTCCAGAAATGGGGAGCATGATATCAAACCCCATAAAAAGTATCCAACTATAAATAACTTGGCCCCATCCTTTCAATCGTTGAAACAACTTGCTCATCTGGACAGAATCATCAGGAATTTCCAATAATATTGGAAATTTGGAATTGTTAAAACTGGTAGTGATATACCATGGCACTATCAAAAGAAAATGTCCATAGTGATCTTGCTTAATGGTAAAATAGTAATCGACAACTTTCTTGTTCCCCATTTTGAGATCTAGTTATAGCTAGCGTGCAATGGCGAAGCTCTGTTGGTTTTGTGTTATCTTGTGTTTTGTTGATTTTGTGTTATCTTGTGTTTAGCAGAATTTTGTTCATATCCCATGGCCCCGGTTATTTTCTCATGAGAACGTGTACCAGATGTAAGACAAAACCAATGCCACGACGTGTTTTTTTAATATATCAAACTATTTGATACAAAGGTCGATGCGTGCTACTCTATGGAACCTTGTGGGATCTTGCTTCGGGCCTGTTTGGTGTTTACTTTGTTCTTGGTTGTATGCTTCATTCTGAAAAATTAATAATACCCGAAAATTGTCGTCCCCTTCGCTTCCCAGTTTCATATTGAACAAACATTTTGGATCACGGGTTCCCAGATAGGTGGGTTCAACATTGTGTTTCCATCGTTTTGTCGCCTGCAAACAACACTTGGAATTCCTCGATCTACAAATTAGCAAACAAATTCCCCTTTATCTCATTTACAACACTTTTCTTTGATCGATGAACCTAGCAAAATTAATCTCCTAGAATAATTTGAAATAAAAGAATATATACTATGCGAAGTCCAATGGAACTATCATATCAACGAGAGGGCATTAAAATTCAATTTCGTCGTTGTTATATCAGTTCAACGAGAGGACATCCCAAAATTGATTTCCTTGTATATTTTCGGTGCTTCTCTTATACAAATAGATCCTGGAAACTATAAGTATGGCTTTCTATATCTATTTCTTGATTGAAGAACTTGTTCACATGTTTAATGCACTTCATAGTTACTGTTAAGACCATCAATGGGGTTTTCTTTCGCCAATTACTGCTTCTGAAAAGTGTCATCGCCCTTTTCTTCCCATCTGCTTTCCATTTCTGGTTACTTACTCCTTTTTTCGGAAGTTGGTAGATTCACGTTTTCATATTTCCACTTACATTTATATCGCCAGTGCGACCGACCGCTTCCTCGTTTCATATTGAATAAACTTTTTGGATCACGGGTTCCCAAATAGGCGGGTTCAACATTGCGTTCCCATTGTTCTGCCACCTGCAAACAACACCTGAACTTCCACGATCTGCAAATTAGCAAACAAATTCCCCTTTATCTCATTTTAGCACTTTTCCTTAATCGATGAACTTAGTAAAATCAATTCCCTAGAATAATTTGAAATAAAATAATATATACTTATGTGAAGTCTAATGGAACTATCATATGAACGAGAGGACATTAAAATTCAAATCCGTTGTTGTTATATTTGCGGTGAATATAACAGTACAAAAGCTTTACTTAAACATCCCAAAATTGATTTTCTCGTAACTTTTTTACGCTTTTCTTACACAAACAAATCCTGAAAACTATAAACATCGCTCGTTGTATCTATTCCTTGATTGAATAACTTGTTAACATGTTTAATGCACTTCATAGTTACCTATTTCTTGATTGAAGAACCTATTCACATGTTTAATGCACTTCATAGTTACTGTTAAGACCCTCAATGGAGATTTCTTACACCAATTCCCACTTCTGAAAAGTGCCATCACCTTTTTTTTCCATCTTCTTTCCATTTCTGGTTACTTACTCCTTTTTTCGGAAGTTGGCGGATTCACATTTTCAGCTTTCCACTTAATTTTATATGGCCAACGCGACCGGCCGCTTCCCCGTTTCATATTGAACAAACTTTTTGGATCGTGGGTTCTCGAATAGGCAGGTTACCAGATAGGCGGGTTCAGCATTGTGTTTCCATTGTTCCATCGTCTGCAAACAACACCCAAAATTACGCAATCTACAAATTAGCAAACAAATTCCCCTTTATCTCGTTTTTAGCACTTTTCCTTGATTGATGAACTTAGCAAAATCAATTCCCTGGAATAATTTGAAATAAAAGAATATATACCTATGTGAAGTCTAATGGAACTATCATGTGAACGAGAGGACATTAAAATTCAAATTCATCGTTGTTATATTTGCGGTGAAGCTAACAATACAAAAGCTTTTCTTAAACATCCCAAAATTGATTTTCTCGTAACTTTTCGACGCTTCTCTTATACAAACAGATCCTGGAAACTATAAACATCTCTTGATGTATCTATTCCTTGATTAACAAACCTGTTAACATGTTTAATGCACTTCATAGTTACTGTTAAGACCATTAATGGGGATTTCTTACACCAATTCCCGCTTCCGAAAATTGCCATCCCCTTTCTTTTTTCCCTCTGATTTCCCTTTCTGGCTACTTACTTGTTTTTCGGGACTGGTTACTTACTCCTTTTTTTGGAAGTTGGCAGATTCACATTTTCAGATTTCCACTTACTTTTATATCACCTGCCCGGTCGACTTCTTCCCTGTTTCATATTGAACAAATTTTTGGATCGCGAGTTCCGGAATAGGCGGGTTACCGGATAGGTAGTTCAACATTGTGTTTTCATTATTCCGTCGCCTGCAAACAACACCTAGACTTCCGTCTATACAAGTTAGCAAAGAAATTCCCCTTTATCTTGTTTTTAGCACTTTTTGTTGATCGATGAACTTAGCAAAATTAATTCCATGGAATAAATTGAAATAAAAGAATGTATACTATGTGAAGTCTAATGAAACTATCATATGAAGGAGAGAACATTAAAATTCAAATTTGTGGTTGTTATATTTGCGGTGAAGCTAACAGTATAAAATCTTTACTTAAACATCCCAAAATTGATTTTCTTGTAACTTTTCGACGCTTCTCCTATACAAACATATCCTAGAAACTATAAACATCGCTCGATGTATCTATTCCTTGATTGAAGAACCTGTTAAGATGTTTAATGCACTTCATAGTTACTGTTAAGACCATTAATGGGGCTTTCTTACACCAATTCCCACTTCCGAAAATTGCCATCCCCTTTCTTTTTCCCCTCAGCTTTCCCTTTCTGGTTACTTATTCGTTTTTCAGAAAATGTCTATGTGCAGGGGTTGGCGGATTTCCATTGTTACTTTTGTATCACCAGCCCAACAGACCGCTTCCCCATTTCATATTGAACAAACTTTTTGGATCGTGGGTTCCTGGGTAGGCAGCTTCAACATTGCGTTTCCATTGTTTCGCTGCCTAGAAACAACACCCAGAGTTTCACGATCTACAAATTAGCAAACAAATTCACCTTCATCTCGTTTTCTTTCGCCTTCTGTTTACTTAGTCCTTTTTCCGAATGTGTCATTTTTCTGAATGTCTCATGATTTTATATACAACACCTGAAGTTCTACAATATACAAATTGCTTGTTCAACATTGCGCGTCCACTGTTACCCTACGTACAAACAACACACGAAATTCCACGATATACTAATTGATGGTCGAAATCTGTCACTGTGACATGCAATTTGACCATCGGCCCCTCACGTCTCCTAGCTATATCTTGTGACCCTTTTTTGTTTTTTGTAACCCACCCAACCGCTTTTCATACTTTGGAATTTGTTTCGTGGGTTGGCAGGTGGACGAAATGTACAATACTTAGTCACTCTTCTTCATCCCCTCTACCTTCGTACTTCTTTCTAGATATGCAATTATTAAGCTTTAATGCTAGTAGTTCATCGTGTAGGAACCGTTAATATTGTCATTAATGTCAGAAAGACCGGGGAAGATTTGTCATTAATACGAATTAAACCAAGATTTGTGGAGAAGAGTGTTATTCTTTCCAAGTATTCATTTAAAAAATGATGCACTTTATTTCGTGCGTCGGCTGGTTGGTGCCTTTAAGAAATCTCTAATTCTTAATCGCTCTTCGTTGTCACCGCCACCTTCGCACTTTTTTCTAAATATGCAATTAGTAAGCTTTAATGGTAACAACTCATTACACACGAACCCTGGAGATTTTCATTGATCAACGAAAGGCTCGAGGAGATATTCCATTGATACGCATTAAACCAAGATTTGTGGAGGGTTATATTATACCTCCCTAATTTTCATTTCAAACATCCTTTAGAGAAAACATAAATTCTCGTTAACTTATGGTAGCAGTTCTTTCCAGATACAGTAAACACCTTCAGGCATGATGGCCAGAGGTTCCAATATTCCAGGGCATCTTCTTACTACTCATCTCCCTATGCCCAGAAGAAAAAAAGGTGATGGTTCATTGGTGCACCGAGAGATATATTTCAAGCCAAAGAATTCCAAGGAAACCTGGCCTGCTCGGATAACCTACCCAGTTGCATTTATGGTTGGCGCAAAGGTTGATGTAATGGATTCAGAGCCGGAAGAAGATGATCTGATGGACGATGATACGACAATGGATGATGGAAATGAAGAGATTGTTCCCACTCCTAAGCCCAAATTGAAATCAACCATAATGTGCGGTACTTCCTAGCTTGACGATGGCGGTCCTGACAACATCAAAAGAGGGAGTTTCAGAGAAGAAACTGAGGTTGAACGCAATAGTTGTTTTGCAGCTCGAATGTAGAAATTCCAGAGATCCAAATTAGTCTGTTTTGGTTCAAAGTCTTTCACTGTAAGGACATGATTTGTTGATGCTCCCAGAGATATATTTCAAGCCAAAAAACTGTTTAATTGCGGGACCACTGTCATGTTCTCTGGATATACATTCAACATATTCGAGAATGAGGACCAGAACTCCCACTGGTGTAAGGCATATTCCTACTAGTCATCTCCTTCTACCCAGAATGGACTAATTTGGGCCTTTGGAATTGCACGTGCAACCTGTGTCCCCGAAGTTTTCGACTTTGGAGAGGTGGTTTCTTGGTGTGTCCTAAATTTCAGTTAAGGGCTATTCTATTTTCCCTACAACGCTTTTCATCTTCTTTTTCACGGTAAGCTTATGAGAACTATCAATTTTACCACAGGATGATCCATCGAGGAGAAGACTGCAAGGATTTCCTAAAAAAAAGGCGTGGTAATCAGTTTTGTATGCATGTTGAAGAGCATCTCGATGGCTCCTACATGTTGTAGATCATGTGCCTATGTTTATGGAAGATATGTTCAATGTTTTGGCCCAAATAGATCGATCCAATTTCTAAGAATAGATATGCAGTGCTCAATATTCTTTTTAGTTTTAATGGATTTACTATTAAAAACTTTGCCTTGGAATCTTAGTTGTTGCTTCTTTGCTGGATTTAACACCTCTTCTCATTGGCATCGTTCGGGGGTCTAGTATTTCTTCGATATTGTATTTTCTTAGGTAATTTGTTCTAAAATGGATCATCTAAAAATTATATAACAATGCACTGTGTCGATCCATCAGGCTTTTATGGAAACAAAAAATGAATTTCAGACAGTTTCAAACCAACTTTCAATTCTATTCGTAATGCAAATAGAACATAGCAATACCAAGTCACAATGTTGTAGCAAGATCATGATTATTTTTTCTAGAAAATCGAAAATCTCTAGTTGCATGGGTTGGCAGACTCATGCCTTCACATTTGCACTTGTGTTTATATATCGCGACTCTGACCGACCGCTTCCCCATTCCATACCTAGCCACATTTTCGATCGCGGATTCACGGGCAGACACATTCTAGATTGCACTTCCATTGTTTCGTGACCTCCAAAGAACACCCACACTTCCGCGATATACAAATTTACAACCAGACTCTCGCATCATACCCTGTCCCGTTAGACAATTTGCCCTCAAAATTTTTGAGAGCTACAATTTGACCGTTGGGTCCTCACATCTATGATTCTTCCCGGATTCCTAGATCTTCTTGTGCTCCCACTATAATCATTGTACACGATTAGTTCTGACTTGAGCACTTTCTATCCAAATCACTCTTGACTTCTTTTTCATTTATAGTCCCAAACTAAGCTGATATTAACCTTCAACTTTCATAACATTATAATGGGTTGAGCATAAGTTATATAGTTACATATATATATTAACATATATTATTAATATATATAACATATATTAACATATTGTTAATATATGTTAACATACATGTTAATATATATATAACTATATAAGTTACATATGTATGCCAAACTATTGTCACCCCATTTTAAAGCTCGTTCGTCCGCTTTCCATACTTCGCCATTTGTCTGAATCTCTTTCGTCAATCATCGGGTTGGTCGGTTTACGAAATATCCAATTTCCATATCATTGTTTCGTGTGCCCGCCCCCTTTTCACTTCTTTCAAGTATGCAATAACTAAAGTTTAATGCTGGTAGATCCAGAAACATACATAAAAGATTTTGTCAGGAAATGGAATATCTATTACAAATTTTAATATATTATCCCTTCCTTCCCCTCTTCTATACTTGACCAAATTCTCGTTTGTTTTTCCACTTTACTTTCTCTTTCTAGTTATTTATCCATTTTTCCGAAAATGTCTACCTGTGCGGTTTGGCGGGCTCACGGGTTCACATTTTCACTCGTTCTTTTATATCTCGACTCTGATCGATCACTTTCTATTCCATACCTAGCAAATTTTCAGATCGCGGATTTACGGGCAATCGCACTCTACATTGCACTTCCATTATTCTGTGACCTACAAACAACACCCTATCTTCCGTGATATACAAATTCACTGTCAGACACCCACATCATACCCTCTTTCGTGATACAGAGTTTGCACTCAAAAGTCTTCCGTGATACATAGATTTTAATATATTATCCCTTCTTTTCCCTCTTCTATACTTAACCAAATTCCCGTTTGTTTTTCCCCTTTACTTTCTCTTTCTGGTTATTTATTTGTTTTTCCAAAAATGTTTGCACTCGTTCTTTTATATCTCGACTTCGACCGACCACTTCTCATTCCACTCCTAGCAAATTTTCAGATCATGGATTTCCGGGCAGGAGCGCTCTACATTGCACTTCTATTGTTCTGTGACCTGCAAACAACACCAAAACTTCCACGATACACAAATTCACTGTCGGACTCCTACATCATACCCTCTTCCGTGATACACAGTTTGCACCCAAAAGTTTTGAGACCTACAATTTGACCTTCGGGTCCTCACGTCTCCTGGGCAACTATTGTCACCAAATTTTCAACCTCGTCCGTCCGCTTTCCATACTTGGTCGTGTCTTGGAATCTCTTTCACGCCTCCAATTCCTAGTTGATGTTTACTGTGCCCATCACCTTTGCATTTTTTTCCAACTATGCAATAACTGAGCTTTAATCCTAAAAGCTCACCATGCCTCAGGAAACAGTCATAGCAACTATTCATATACAATTTGTCCTGAAACATGCAGAGAATATCCTGCCAGGTAATGGGATAACTATTACAAATACCAATATACTAGGTATAATTTGAATACCATTTACCTATTTCATACATTTTTTTCGCTTGCGGGTTCCCAGAGAGGTGGATTGCACTTACACTATTCATTGACCTGCAAACAACACCCCAGCTTCCACGATGTACAAATTCACTTCCGAACTCCCAAACCATCCCCTCTTCCATGTTACACATTTTGCACTCAAAAGTTGCGATACATACAATTTGACCATAAGGGCCTCACGTCTCATCGGGAACCCTTGTCACTCTATTTTGAATATCGTCCGACCGCTTTCCACACTTTGTCATTTCTTGGAATCTCTTTCGCGGATCGTCAGGTTGGCAGGTTCAGAAAATTTCCAATTCCTAGTCACTTTTTCCTGTACCCGCTACCTTCACACTTCTTTTCAAGTATATGCAATAAGTTTACAGAAAAGATCTTTCCAAGAAATGGGATATCTATTACAGATTTGAATATATTATCCATTCTTTTCCCTTTTCTATACTTAACCAAATTCCTATTTCTCTTTTCCCTCATGGATTTTATATCGCGACTCCAACCGACCGCTTCCCCATTCCATATCACACTTCCATTGTTCTATGACCTCTAAAGAGCACCCAAACTTCCACAATATAGAAATTTACAACCAGACTGTCACATCATACCCTTTTCCCCATTACACAGTTTTCACTCAGAATTCCATACTTAGCCACTTTCCCGAAATTCTGCAAATATACAAACCATCCATTGAACGACACCATCATGCCCTCTTCTGCTTTACGCGTTTTCCAGTCAAACATTATGGGTCATACAATTTGACCATTCGACACTCACCTCTCCTCATTATCTCATGTAAACCTATTTTTAAGCCAGTCCGACCGCTTTTCATACTTGGCCATTCCTTGCTTGGTCTTCCTCGTCTCCGTAAACTTCGCACTTGTTTATAATAAAAAATGTGTGTGTGTGTGTATATATATATATATATTCTAAATATGCAATTAGTAATCTTTAATGCTAACAACTCATCATGCATGAACCGTGTATATTGTCATTGATGAGAGAAAGGCTCGAGAAGATTTGTCATTAATACACATTAATCCAAGATTTGTGGAGGGTATTTTATCCCTTCTGAGTGTTAATTTTAAATACCATGGAATTTAATTCGCACGTCACTGGCTTGACTCGTTCACAAAACCTTCAATCCTTAATTGTTCTTTGTCATACCCGCCAACTTCGCACTTCTAAGTATGCAATAATTAAGCTTTACTTCTAACAGCTCATCATCCAACACTCATAGAGATTGTCATTAATGAGCAAAGAGCTCGAGGAGATTTTCCATTCACACGCATTGAACCAACATTTCCACAGGATCATATTATCCCCTCCATTTATTAATTTCAAGCATCATCTGGAGAAAACAGGCGTTCTCATAAACTAATGGCACCAACTCGACAACAGTTTTGTGGACATACAGTGAACATCTTCGGGCATGAGGACCAAAACTATCACAGTAACAAAGCATCGCTCCAACGGCCTACCACAGAAACAAATCAACCCAAATTTATTCAAACGGAGGAGGAGATAACAACCCTCCTCATCCTAAAATTGATAGTTCTCACAAGCTTCCCGTGGAGAAGAAGAGAAAAAAAATCGTAGGTCAGGCAGAAGAGCTCGAAATTGGGAGTGAGAACATGGAACTTAACACTGATCTGGATAGCATATTTTGCAACCTTGACCAGTCGAGAGACGCGATCCAACATAGTTTCCCAATGGACATAGTTGATACTGAATTTTTTGACGAAGATGAATCCTTCATATTCCAAAGCCTTGTTTTTTACAGCGAATCTAAAAAAATTATTATTGAAAAGAGAGATGTAAAAAATAAGAAAGGAAAATCTCGTTCAGAGGTTGACCTTGCGAACATGTGGCCGTCCCAAATATTTGGACTTCACAGAGCAACCGAAGATTCTCTTGATGATTCCATTGGAGTCATTGAGGCTGAAAATGCCAAACTAAAGGTCCGGATCAGGGAATTGGAGGTAGCTTTGATTCCTATGTCATTGTCTACCAGTCCTTTGGCAATAGCCATGCCTGCCACCCCTGCAGCCAAGTT
Source organism: Picea mariana (assembly GCA_032191745.1). Taxonomy (NCBI): domain Eukaryota; kingdom Viridiplantae; phylum Streptophyta; class Pinopsida; order Pinales; family Pinaceae; genus Picea; species Picea mariana. The sequence goes on from JASDQU010737400.1 coordinate 333,805, forward strand.
AAAAGGATCATCCAGCCTCCTCTCATCCTGTAGAGGATATGTGGACAATCATATCAAGAAAATAATGGAACTGATTACACAGGCCTGGGAAACATCACAAACTATGGCTTCCCTGGGAATGAGGGCACATAACTTGCTCAAACATCTATAGAAGGATTTAGAAAATGAAGAAATTTTATATTTGGACACGGTCGTCACTTTTTCCTTTCATGTCAACAACATGAAAAAGACGACAAGAAGACAACATGATCTCCCCTCCAAAAGTTGAATCACTCAATTAGAATCATGCTGGAAAGAGAAGGTGAAGAACATGTATCTCATTGTCCAATCATGTGAGCAAGCCATATCAAAGAAAGAAACATTATTCACAAATCTAACCAAAATATACTTAGCCGGAAGGACCATTGAGTTCCAAGACCCCAAGTTAATCATCAACTTGTTAATGTTAACCAAGCAATCCTTCGATAAACAAGTTCATATTTTTAAGGAGTTGTCTTTAGAAAAAATTTACAACATTGTTGAATATGGTAAAGACGACGTGGCCAATTGTTAGTCGGATATTCGGTTCAGAATGAAGACATTGATTAGAATTTGTGTAATCTTTTTATTGATCTAAGCAAATTAGAAAAGGAACATTTCAACATAAAAATCTGGAATGAGATCAACGTCGCCCCCTTGAGAAGCTACATTGAAGAATTCTCTGAAACGGAGTTTAAGCGGGTCGCCGACGAAAGCCAATAGAAAAAGCCATAAGCAAGAAAATAGCAAAATGACTGATATGTACCATCGTTGTAAGTCTATGCTCATCACATCCTGCTTTGTTTGTCAATCCAGTTTTTCCACCTTTTATGAATGGAGATCTCTAGCCAGAGACTGATACTTTCCAATTTCTTCTTTCCAGGTATTACATTCTACCGTACATATTTATCTTATGGTCTGTGGGAGCCCCAATCTCAGTCTATATGAGAAACGTATTTAAATTTCTAGGAATATGTAACAAACTATTATTTTTTGATATATTCCAAATAAGACTATTTTTTATCTCATTTTATATTTATGTGTTTCTAAATTTTTATCTTCAACTATGCTTATTTGATTCGAATTGTCTTTTTCTCGTGCATATCTTTTTCTGTTGGGTCCGTTGGAATATGACAAACCCATTCAAATTTCTAGGAATATGTAACACACTATTATTTTTTGATATATTCCAAATAACACTATTTTTTATCTCCTTTTATATTTATGTGCTCCTAATTCAAGAAATTGTGTTTATTTAATTTGAATTATATTTTTCTCATGCATATATTTTTCTTCTCCTTTGCATATAACTTTTTTTGTCATGCACACATACAGACAGCTCTATGGAAATTTTACTTAACTCTAACGAATTTAAAATATACATTGAATAGATAAAACATGCAAAGTAGGACTACTGGAACGAACGAAAATTTCGAACATAGAAAGATAGATTACATAGTTTCAAAAACAAAATGGGACTCTAGAGGACACATGTCATTTCTTGCATAGATACCACTTGTCCTTCATGTTGCTTGCCACATCTGTGCTGCAATTTCCATCTACTCCCGCTACTTTTTCCCCATCCCTCTGCATTTATTCCAATTCAACCTGGCAGGGACTACACTGCCATGCAACACTTGTTAGAATTGGTATCATTGATATGATCCTCTTTATGTGATTCATGCTTTGTCAAAATGTCTACTAGATCATTCTCAACTTCATTCTCAACTTATTGTAGAAACCACTAAATGTGATTAGCTATTTAGGATGCAACATTTCATAAACGTATCCCAAATTCTTAAAATTGTATATGCACCTTTTAATGCATTTCGAATGCACGAGGCAATGTAATTTGTCTATGAAATTTTTATTAATATTCACAATGAAACAACCAGGTTTGATGTAATTGTTTTACAAATATTTTTTATTTAGATGCATGACGCACACAATGTAATTTGTCTATAATTTTTTTATTAATATTCACAACGAAACAACCAAGTTTGATGTCATTGCTTTACAAACAAGCCACATGTGGCAATGTCCCTGTTAGATATTTGCATGAGCTACATGGGTTCACAAGGCCGAACACGCCCACAAGGACTGAAATTATAACCTGAATGAGTATGAGAGGAGATTCAGTAACATTTTTCAAGACAATCTTCATGTGCAGGAGATCATCCCAGCAGGGAAATGGTGCCCAGGGGTTTTACGTTCCTAGTGACAAGATCCTGCGCACTCTCGGTGGCTCAATCGGTGGCTCGACAATGACATCTTATGAAACCGAAGACCACCAAGAAATAGGTGTCCAAGATGAGGGAGAAGATAGTMATGGGAGAGGGTAGGGAAAAGGATGGCACCTTCAGCGCATGCAGGGRACTYTGATAGTGTTGTAAGGGAGCTTCAGGATGAGAAGCAATGGATATATTAAAGATGACGATGATGACATRCAGTCACACGCGTTTGTGATGACATGCTAATTGAACACGTSGCACTTCCRCTGGGTTCAAGGCTACAGAGCATTAATGAGGGTGTCGACATCCCCTGGCACCCCCAACTCACCATTTAATAATACCTCGGAAATTGTGCGCCATATTTAATATATTGACGTKGGGGATCTCTCCTTGAAAATAGCATGTATGGTCTTTGATAGATAATGATATTCTGGCTGTGGCTACACTGCAACAGTATATATTTTCACTAGGAAACATATATAATCAAGGGCCGTAATAAAAAAAAATTAAATATTATTTAGGAAATAAGATTTATTCTTTATTTTTCAAATCAATTGATTTAGATCTGAATTTGAGGTTACTTACCTGGCATCAAACTTTGGGATATTATTCTCCAATTCAAGAAAATATGGAAAGGCGGAAATACTAATAATAATGATTATAAAAAATACCTCCGTGAGGGAGAGCAAAGGCGTGGCGTTTTCTAGTTTCCAATCTGAGAATGTTTTGTTGGACGTCAAGGAGTTAATAAATGTAATCGCAAGAGAATGTGAGGGTTTCATGCCAAACAAGAACGTAGGCAACATTCTCAGTACCTGATTCGTTTTCCATGCTCCCAACACGAGATCTGACCCGTAGAACATCATATTGCATGAAGTATGGAAGCCTAAAGCTCAAGGTTACCTTGCGGATGCGGGTGAACAACGAAGGTTATTATGTGGAAAACAAAAACAACCAATACCTATAACAAAAGAGTTGGCATTAAAATTAAAATTATTTATATAAAGTGGAAGAACAAAAACAATGAATACATGTAACAAAAACGTATGCCAATCCTTTCTACCAAGCTTAAATTTATACATCATCCTTTCTCAACCTGCAGCAGAAAAGAAAATGTGTGCATATACAGTTGTAGCACTAAAACACTTTTAAGTGCATGTAAGCGTGTTTTAAAGTACACCTGGTTTGTTTCAAGGTTCGGACTTCAAACCAGAGAGGCCAAGTTCCAGTTCATTTGCTGACTATGCTCTGGGCTCTTAGAAAAGATGTTGGTGGTGGAGGAAAGCTCACAAATGATGATATTAATATGAGGGAAGCTCACAAATGATGATATTATTTGTGAGTCTTCTTAAATTGATCGGATTGACTTACATGAAAAATACACAATTTTACTTTGAAGATTTCTACTGAGAATTGCTCTGATTGATCAGATTTCAATGTTTTTTTAGACACTTATGTTGATATCTTGGCTAATCATGTATGATTTGTAAGAGCTTCCCGCTCGACCTATGTCAGGAGGGAGAGGAAATCACACCATAGAAAGAATGTGCTTTGCTTGAGGCTTACTATTGTTTGCTTCAGTTGCCGTATATGGAGACTTCGTGTTTGCATTCAGCCTACACAGCACAACAGAGCGACAACACTTTTATTTTTAGTTTTTATGGTTGGGGTTGGGGTTGATATCAAAGAAAGGTTGGTGGACAAGGTTGGGGTTGATATTGAAGCAACAGAGAGGAAGACAATGTGTAGGCGAAGGGAAAATATAGGGTAGAGTAGCGATAGAGGGCATGGATGGGGTAGGGGTCGAGCTTTTTGTGGTGGTTGTGGATGCTTTGTTGGAGGTGGAGGAGGTGGTGGCTATAGGCAGCATAGGGCGTGGATGGGGAAGGGGTTGAGGCTTTGGTGGTGGTTGTGGACGATTTTCTGGAGGTGGAGGTGGTGGTGGCTTCAACTATGTCTAGGAGTGATGCCAAATTGTCCTCCAGTTCTAAGGCACCAATACCTTCACATGCACGCTCAACTGGTAATCACAACCCAACCTTATTGAGACTTATCATTAGATAATAAGATGTATACATATATAAATCCAATTGAAGCGTAGTTCATCATTTGATAAGGTGATGTATACACACATAAATCTAACTGAGAGGCGTAGTGTAGCCGAAAACATAGAAACTCAACCGAGGAGTCGACATGACTAACACAGATAAATAGTTCATTTCTTCAATGCATGCGGATTGCCACGAGACAAAGCAAATATTGTAGTGGTGTCAAGGTAGTGATTAACTATAATGCATGACCAAGCATTAACTGCAACAATACAAGGTATAGACTCCAATGGTGTCAAAGGTGGATACCTTGATTGCAAAAAGACTCTACATCGACTATAGAGAAACATCAGAGATCCACTGAAGAGAGACATGGGGGAGAAGATAGAGCATTAATGAAGATCGCCACCACCCCCTTGGCTTCCATATCCGATGCAAATATTAGAGTGAGAAACTATAAATTAAACCAAATAATAACACCTTAGAAACAGTGCCGATAACTAATGAAAATAACCCAAAACTTAATGTGGGACATAATAATTTTTATTTAGATAATACATTTCCTCCAATACTTTTAAACCATCATATCAAGTCCGTAATATGCTCAAAACAAAATATCACAATAAAGATTATCACTATTCTATAACATAAAGGCATGTGTTATTTAAATTTATTATCACTATTCTATAACATAAAGGCATGTGTCCCCGGATGGGGTGTCACACGGGGCATCGTGGCAGGGATCGGAGGCGGGTACAGGAGGCCGTGGAACGGCGACACATGTCGGGCATGTGCAACAGGCCGCCACCCCACCTGATATTTAACGGTCTTAACTCTGATATGAACTGCATTCACGCCAACGTCCTTTCC
>JASDQU010737400.1:339071-354375 GCA_032191745.1 Picea mariana
TGCCTGAGAGGATTGGTGTCCTCATTGTTTGCGACATGTTGGTGCATGAGAGGATTGATGTCCTCATTTACATCAGGTTGGTTCCTGAGAGGATTGGTGTCCTCATTAACTGTGACAGGTTGATGCATGAGATATTGGTGTCCTCATTTGTGATAGGTGGGTGCCTGTCAAACTGAATAATTGAAAATTGTAAGTTGGTTCTTGGAAAAGAACATAAAGAAATGTGTTCTGTGGGTTTTTTCCGCATTGGGTTTCCACATAAAAATTCAGGTGTAATTTGTTTTACGATTTGTGTTTTAAGTTCTGCATGTATTTCTATTTAAGTAAGAACTTCCAAATAATCTTAATTTGTTGAAAGGAAAGAAAAATTGAAATCTGATATAATACTGATTCACCCCCCCTCTCAGTATTACTGTAAATTATAACAATTGGTATCAAAGCACATGTTCCTTCAGTAACAACCTAACAGATGGAAGGAAGATCACACAGAAAGTATGTCAAGTCAAGATTCTTTTTCTTCTTCAACCATACCTCCTCTATTCAATGGAACAAATTTTGCATCTTGGAAAATCAAAATCAAAACTTACTTGATGTCTCTCGGTATGTAAATCTGGCAGATTGTGGAGGATAGTTATAAAATCCCAACTATTCTTCCAACTAATGAATATGGTAAGAAAAATTACTACAATAATGAAAGATTGATGAATGTCATCCAAGGAGGACTTGCAGAAACAAAATTTGCCAAAGTAACGCAATTGGAATCTACAAAGGAAATATGGGACAAATTGGTAAACAATTATGAAGGAGATGAGAAAGTAAAGTTGGCCAAACTTCAAGATTACATAATGCAATTTGAAAGCCTAAGAATGAGTGGGGATGAAAATGATGCATGTTTCTTTCTTAGAGTAAATGAGACTATAGACACTATGAAAGGCCTAGGTGAGAATATTGAAGAAGCTATAATAGTTTAGAAGGTATTGAGATATCTTCCATCGATACTTGATGCAAAGGTTTATGCTATAGAATAAATACACGAACTAGATAAATTTACGATGGAAATGTGCCATGTAATTCTAATTTCTAATGGGATGAGGACTAGGAAAGAACAACCAAATCTAAAGGATACAATCTTCAAGGCATCGGTCAAATCGTCAACATCTCAAGATCCTGATTCATCGGAACATTTTTCAGATGACGAAGAAGTTAATTTTGTAAGGAAACTGAAGAAGGGCTTTAGAAAATATAAAGGTATGTTACCATTCAAATGCTTTCATTGTGGTAAAGTTGGTCACTTTTCATCTAAATTCCTTTATAAAAAACAACACCAATGAAAGAAAAGGAAGGGATAAACCTAAGGAGAAAAATTGTTATAAAAGGAACATTTTTTATTCAAAAGAGGATAACATCAACTCTTCAAACATTGAAGAAGAAGAATCTGAGCCAGATACAACTCTAGATGAAAAACTTCTCATGGATATGGAAAAACACAAATCTGATCAAGAAATAACATACAAAGAAGAGTGTGAAGTTGTAGTAAACATGGAGGGAGAACTTATTAGTGCTTCAAAGGAAATCTCTCTACTCAAGAAAAATAATAGAATAATAAAAGAACAGTTACAGTTTTATAAAGAAAAAGACAAATAAATCAGCAAAGATATAGTCATCTTAAAAATCTAGTTGGAAGAATCCAAAAGAAGGGAAGAAATATTTATGAATCAGATAAAATAAAAAGAGAACATCTTTGACAAACTAGAAGCATAAATAGTTGCCTTGAGAAAGGATCTAGAGAAATACAAGACTCAAATAAAATTCATAAAAGGATATGAAACTCTAGATAGCATTCTCAGCAACTAGAGATCACCAGATGACAAGACAAGGCTAGGATATAAGCAAAGTCTGAAAATTGTCAAAGGAGAATCAAGCACCAGCATGTCAACTATTGAGAAACCTACAAGTTATGAAAATGCTCTCAAGGGTCAGCTTAACAAGTCAAAAGATGATAATATGAAGCAGGCAGAAAAGGACCAGCCCAACTATGAAGCAAGGAAGCAACATGTATATGAATCCTATCAAGCTGGTAGACAAAGAAATATTTCCACAAACAAGTTTTTCATTCCAAGGCATCCAAATTTTTTCTATGGAATTTGTTTCTCTTGTGGTAACTTTGGACACAGGGTTGTGAGTTGCTAGAATTTTAAACATAACAAAAATATAGGAATGAGATTCAATAAACCTCGAATGCCTATGTATCAAAATTCCTTCAGTAATGCCTTCTCTCCTCTACTAAATGACCTTGAATGCCACATATGCAACAATTTTAGACACAAGAAAAGTGAATGTAGAAGCAAGATGTTGCCTATTTATAAGCAATATAGACAATAATATTTACCAAGGTTTGGAGGAAGAAAAATAAAAACCTATAAAATTGTGGATTGGCTCTATATGATAAAAATCAAGAAAATGAATGGTATGTTGACAGTGGCTACTCCAAGCACATTACATGAGACAAGAGTAAATTTGAAATTCTAACTGAATGTAACGACCCCATCGTTACGACTACATGCGATGAAACGCAAAAGCATTTGTTTTTTTTTTTAAGAATGAAGGAAACAACGACAACAATTAATCAACACAAGATCACATCTATGCCTACTCAACAACATCAAAATCCAAAGAATCATTAGCTAATCATCAAGGAATCACTAATGACGCATTCAACGCGTCAATGAAGGACATCGACACATAAACATAATTAGCATAGCAGGTTAGCACATCATAATTATCACGTGACGTGATCACCAATGACCGTGTTCATGACGTGCAAGGGTAATCACATCTAAACAAGCACACATCCACATAATTATTAACACATGAGTAAAATCATTTCTGAATCAACCCTTCATCGACATTTATTTCACGGTGCATGAGTGATCCAACCACTCAAATTAAACATGCATAATGTTATTCAGCGTGCGCAATCAATCTAAAACTTAATCATTCATCGACACTAAATTTTTCATTGCATAAGAGTAAGCTATCCAATTATTCATGGTGCAACAAATCAAGTACTCCATTGTTCATACATCAACTAGTTACATAACTCATCAATCAACGTCACCTTCCAGGCACAAGACCATGCAATCATGGTCGATCATACATATACATTTCATACAAGCACACAAAATCTACTCAATTAACCAATCATACATCACGTTAGGATTCAAGGCGCAAGGGTCATCTCATTACTCAGTGAATTCGGCAACAACCTCGCCTAAATATTTAATTGACAACGGAAGGAGATAGTTCGGTTAGCGATAAATAGATAAGGCATACCTAGGCATATGAATGTAAATTGGCTCGATATCAAGGCTCGGTTGAAGTCCTTCAAATGAAGACTTTTATTGAAAGTCAAACAATAAAACTTTCATTGATCAATAATTGAAGAGAAGTGTCACTCAAGGAAAACCTACCCAAAGAAAAATACAAATCCTAAGGGACAAATACACTCATAAACTTATACATAACAAGTTAAAAAGGGTGAGTCAAGCATGAGAAACATAAATAGAAACTAGAATTCCAGAATCCAGAGACATTACTTAGGAAACCTGCGGCGTTGGAGGGGGACGAATGAAACAATGGACATGTGTCGAGACTCAGACATCGGGGTTACTATCCCACTACCATTATCTCTAACATGCAACAGACACCTCATGATTCCCTTCGATGGCCCTTGATTTCGCCAGTCAGAGGAACGCCAAGGGGATCTCCACATGTTCTTATAAATTAAATACCATGTAGGGTGAGAATGATTCCAAGGAGCGTGTTCCAGTGAATTCTCCATGTGTTTAGGTAATTTAATAATGTGCAGGGAGTGGATGCAACTAGGGGACATGTTCTTGTGCAAGTTGCATGCAAATTGCTAATAACACTGGGCATGGTTTTGCTGCTAGTGGAAAAAGTTGTCTATACAAATGCTAAAAAAATTATATTCTATGATTCAAATCGTTGTCTGATAGAAGATTCAATCGTTGTCTTAAATAAGTCCCATTTCATTTGCAAAACAAAACACAAAAGTACATAGGTCACTATCTAAATAAGGAGCTAGTCATGTGTATATCGTTGTCATAAGGCCTTATAAATTTCGTTGTGTATCATTGTCAACAATATGAAAATGCATGCATAAATATCTATTGTAACACAGACCTATATAAATTGGCTATTCATCGCTATCCTTCAACTAAAACAAATATAAAATTTCTCTATTTAAACTGGAACAAGTATAATAATTTGTTGTCCTTTAACTGATACAATTATAATAATTTCGCTATCCTTTAATACATAGAAAAAACACCATCATGAAATTAAGTTTTACTTTCATAAATGCAGTCATACAATTATGCACACAGTGATTAAATAATTCATTGTAAACATTAATAAATTCGTTGTCAACTGCTATTCTATGCAATCAAACGCAATAGTGATGTTTGGGTGTATTCGCGGTGTCAGAACTGGGTATTTCGCCCAGAATTCATGGTGTAAAAATTTGTTAATGTGCCAAGATCGTGGTGCAATAAATGATATGATTTCGCTGTCAAAAATATATGATATGATAGAAATCACATTGAAAAGTTGTAAACACAAGCATTGATAGAAATCATTGTTTTAACAATTATATTTCAGAGAAGAGGAGTTTTAAAAATGCAGAGAATTAACTATCATTATTGCAACATTATTACAAATATCCATTAAATATTCAAACAACTCATTAGATATCTATTATCTAGATATTCATTAGATATTGCAATGTTACTATTGCAACATATATCGCCTATATCCCAAACAAATAAATCAGAGAATTACCATTCCTCAACACTGGAATCATCAAAAACTCAGAGATTTTCCATTTACAACACTAGGTAAATCATGGAGTAAAGGTTACGCTTTGTGCCAATAAAATCAAGGAGTAAAAGCGGTGTAGGAAACCAAGAAAAATTCGTGGAGTAAAGCTATCTATAAAACGATAATCGAAGAGAAAATTTGGGGAGGACGCAGATATTTTCATAAAGGAAACGCAGAGATCATACTTCAATCAATTAGAGACGAATCAATCAACGCAGAGATCATACTTCAATCAATTAGAGACGAATCAATCAACACAGAGATACTCAACACAAATATGCGAGGATAAATCATTCCAAAAAAAAAATCAATCAAACGCAAGGATGCTCATTCTCAGAAACACAAGGATTTGAGATTGATCATAAGAGAAAAAAGAAAAGACAAGTCAAGGATAGATAGCTGGGAAAAATTTATCCTTCACTCGTCATCCATGCATAGAAAAGCGGGGCATTTGAATCTATAGGTCTTTAAATATCGAAGTGACGACCGTCGATTTGACTCCTAACCGATTGCTCAGGAACATACTGATGACTAAAGGGATAAGGGTTGGAAGATAAAACACAATATATTCATAATAATCAATAAAACAAACACCGAAAAGTCATAGAAATCAGGGTTGGGTTCGCCAAGGGGATCAATTCAAAAAGAAACAAGCGTAAGGTTGGGATGACATTAAGTTCATTGATTACAAAATGTTGAGTAAAAAAAATCTCTACACAATGGAAGTACAATAATGAAAGCGCGGGAACAATATTAAACTACCATTCAAAAATATATGCATGCGTACCATATTCAATGAGAAAGATCCAAGTCGTTTCCCCGCACGCGCTCTGTCCATCTCTCGCTTGCCAACCGATGTGACCTCACCGGTACCTCCCATCCAACGCTAGGAGTACTCTTCTTCCCCCTGAGCCCCCCGAGCCACAAAGGGGCCACACACACAATACCAGAGAACTGTTAGCACCCAGCTCACCTCGCAAGGTCGAGCTACCACTCGTTACCCGAGCTGGGTATCCCAACTCCCATAAGAGAAGTTCAGTCAGGACAAAAATTCAGTAGTGTAACGTTACACATAAAAATGAGATCCATACTCCTTCTCCATCATTTTTACAGAATTTTCAAGTAATTAGTTTTCCAATTTCTCATTAAAATTATTTTTCATTTAATTAATTAGGAGAAACCTCCCCCGTACACATGTCACTCATCCCCTAGTTGCACCACAAATTCAATTTTATTAATTAATTAATTATTCCTATTTCCCTCACCCACCTAAAAGCATTCCTAAAAACGCTCCGAGGTGTCCCAAAATTCCCTTACACTTCTTAAATGACTTACGCCTTACTTAATTCCTAGTTGAGTTCAAAAAATAGCAAGTTCCCAAGGCAAGATTCCTTACTAAGTTAGACATTCAACTTTTTCTTTATGTTTCCCCTTTTTCCTTTAGTTTCCTATTTCTTTTAAGTTTCCCTCTTTTCCTTTTTTAACTAAAATCAAATTAGCAAGTGTAGAAAAACAACCATTTACCCATTTTTCTTTTTAATTAAAAATTAAATTAGCATATGCAGATAAAACAATCATTTCCCTTTAAAAAATTTAATCCCCCATTACAATTTGATTTTAATAATTTAATTGAATTTCTTACCCCTTTCTTATTATATGTTTAATTATGATTATTATTTTTAACCAAATGTGTTACTTAGACCCAGATTTTAATTTCACTAGGTTGGGCGACATTTTTATTAGGGAAATCGTTTTTAAATCTTACTTATCACATCATTCGTTTTAAGGCTGACTAGGTTTATTCACTTACTCGTTGAAATCGCGACGTGCCCTTCAGGACGCACTAGGTGCTCCAAGGGTGCCACTCGCCTTTTTGCATTTTCCTTGTATGACATGCCCTTCAGGACGCACTAGGTGCTCCAAGGGTGCCACTCGCCTCTTGAATGACTTGGTAGACATAAAAAAACCCTAGAGTCAATACTCCGCCAGGTGATATTGTGGGATACTAAGGGCCTCTAAGGAATAATGCCCCTGCCTTATTGCGCGCCCCTTAGAATCATCGTGAGTGACTGTCGCAATCTTCCCTCACGACACCGTGGGTCTTCTCGAACTAGGTAATCGTTAACCTACAGTTAGAGCCACGACGAGAGTGCTAGCAGGTTGTGACAGGGTTGTTGTCCACACCTCTCCCTCAAGTCTCTGGTTGTCCTGTGTGACCCCTCTACTCCACATGTGAGTCTGTTCGACAAGATATCGTCAGCCTGCATCCATAAACGAATCATGTCAGCAAGAATAATCAATCAACATAACATCTAATCATATGTACATGTGTCACATCAATAACCTTCAAACCCAACAGTCCACTCCCTGACTCGATCCAGAGTCCAAGGGGTTTCATCGATGCCTCAGCATCCTCAATGTCCAAAGTCCTGCACACTCAGGAGAACCAAGTCAATAACACATGTCTATGAATACAACAAATTAACATATCATCAATCCATAATGTCTCATAATCATAATAGAACAACTGATAATATAATAATCTGGATCACTTGCAAGCAAGTGTCCTAAAAAATAATTCTGCTTAGTGCGCACAAGAGCAGGATGTTACACTGAATACAAATGTGATAGTGTTACCTTTGGAAACAATGCTCCAGCTATAATTAGAGGAAAATGAATTTTTGTACTATATGGAGATAAGAAGGGAAAGACCAAAGAACAAAATGTGTTGTATGTAGATGGTCTAAAACATAACTTGTTGAGTGTAATTCAAATGTGTGACCAAGGACAGAATATTCTCTTTCATTCAAAAGGTTGTAAAGTAATGGATGCAAATACAGGGAAGACTATTGTAAAGGAAGTGAGAACTTCAGGGAAACATCTATCCCTTAGTGTCTGGTCTTGCTGCATTAGGAAACATCGCATAAAGAAATATAGAATCAGATTAAACCAAGTGCAGTTATTAATATCTAAAAATGACTTCTTCCTTAGTTTTAACTCCCATAAGAGTGACATCTTTTGATATATAAGGAAATAGGGATTTTAGAAACAATCCAATAAAACATATCCAGGGATGTGGGATTTTATCATCCGTTTCCTTCTCTACCACTATTGGATGTGGTAAAATACATTCATGGCATTTTATTTATGGAATGTTGACAAAATATTTGTCCTGAAACCATAAAATACTGGTAGTTGAAAATGGTTTATAAATGTTGATGCAAGAGCATCGAAGTTGAAAAACAAATCTCATGTGAGCTTGATGTACCATTTTTCTACCACTCTAGTCAATGTGCACTTGAACATTCCTATTCTAATGGAATCATCCATCAAAAAATTTGACAAGCACTAGAGTTGGAACATCATGACATGATTTGTAGGATATTCGCCATCTTTTCCTTCAAATTTAGGAATATTTGAAGGTAACTTCACGAGAATCAGGGGCCACTTCGGATCATGTAACATTGGGTCATTCATAATCTTCATAAAATTGTGGATATTCAATGTTTCTAAGAAATTTAGTCTCATTTGGATGACTAAGTTCCAACTTCTATTGTTTTTTCCAAATCATCTGATTGGTACTCATAAAATAATTCCTTGGAATATAACCCATATTAGGTGAAAAATGGGTGTTTGCTTGGAAACCAGTATTTTGGGGGAAGTTGTTTGGGATATGAAAATATGGAGGAAGTCCCTCACTCATTGTATTTTTCATTTCCATGAAGGGATTTATTACCATCGACAAGTCAAAATTTAGGAAATCTATGCTTCCCAAATGTGGAATAGATGTGGAGATATGCCCCCTATGAATGGAAAGGAAACTACAGTGGTAGATGAACTCTTTGTTGACATGTTGTAACTAGGGAAGACAAGTGAATTACTGGATACATCATGAAACATCCCAATTGATAGCATCCCAAAAGAAAAGGAACCACCACCATATCATGTGTAGGGTTGTGTTCCCATACCATTGTTAGGCGCTATTATGGAAGGTCCTAGAATTCCCCTTGATATTATAGAAATAGGTAGTAAAGTTATTAAAATAGGGATACATGATATGGGAGGATTGAATCCTTTGCCAGATATAGCCGATGTAAGGGTATGATTTCCCCCTGACCCTGAAGTATTAACAACATTATCCATGATACACCACTAGTGAAAAGGATTAAAAATGTGAATTGGATTCTCAGAAGTTAAATTATGAAAAAGGAGAGGACAATGAAGCTCAACGAGAGGCGGGTTAAAGTTTGGTGGTGTATGATCAGTGATATCCTAAACCTTGATGGGATAGATATCACCCTATGGAGGAGGAGGTGTAACCCTCCTAGGAATCAATACATGACCTTCCAAATCTCTTAAGAAACCCTTAGCCAATATTTCTTCCTCACTAAGCTCTTCCCTTGCAATATTGTTTACGTTTTCCTGAGTCTCTTCAACTTGCTCTCTTCTATGAGAGTCAATATTCTTCAACCTACGCATTTGAGGAGGTGGCTCCACATTTTATGGAAAAATACGTCATGTACTTTTAGGCTGACAACACAAAGAAAACCTAGGTCAGTTTACCATTTTGAATTATCAATTCAAAAGTGACAACACAAAGAAAACCTAGGTCTGTCTAACAAACAAACAAAAAGAACTCAATTAAAAAAATGCTAACATTGATCAACAAACAAACTACTCTCTTGAATCTCAACCTAGGATGATTAGGTCATGAGTCCAAAACAATGAATCCTTCTAGAAACTGATATGGGTTGATTAAGTCTCAATACCATATAACAAAGGTTCGAGAGACAGTTATAATTTCCTCTTGCAATAGTCACCCAAGGTGAAAGTAACCCTCGTGAAGATGGTAACTCTCTATGGGAGTTGAAATGGAAATTATACATCTTCCTTAGGCACCACGAGCACTTCCCACTTATAGTCACCCATGATATATCCTATGAATGGCCACTAAGGTTACCACTTCACAATAGGTGATCGAGAAGAACAATCATGGGTTGGGACCACATGTGTGAGTAGGGAAACAAAGCCTTAAATTTCAGAGAGAAGTGGTGTCTCTAGAGGAACCGACACTTCAATCCAAAATACTCATACACATAGTAATCCAACAAACAACAAAACAAGTGAAAGAGAATATATCACCTCCACTTTCCCTAGCACAACCTCATGCTCAACACTTGTGTTAGAGTTGATTTTGAGGAAAGTGCTTATTTATACTAATAGATTTTTGAACTCACTATTTAGTTCTAGTTTTATTTCATGGCCTTGGAGAGTTCACTCTCCAATATTACACCAAGGCCATACTGCTAGACTATTGATTTTTCTAACAAGAAAAATTCGAGTTGATTTTAATTTAAGCATTTGTTTTATGGGATGTTGATTACTCAGGGAGTGATAACGCAAGTTATGGTTTTTTTAGACTCTTGAAAATGAAAACTTAAGAACATTGCTAAAAAATAATCTCTTTACTCAAATTATTCAATTTACTTGGTTTTCATTATAAAGCGTGAATAAATTTAATGAAATCACAATGCAAATGCAAACAAGACAATATTTTTGTATTTCAAGACTATGATAATGAAACCCTACTTACCAAGAAACTCAAAGAAAAATTAAACTAATCAAGCACTACTTCAAACACGCAAAAGGGAAAAGAAACATGAATGCAAGCAATGCTTTTTTTTTCTTTTTTTTTTTAGAGTGATCTAAATGCATGCAAATAAGCACTAATTCGCAAGAAAAACCTTACTACAAGTAGACCCTAACCCTAAAAGCAACAAATAGTGTAGAAAGGAAGGGAAGAAGGGAAAAGCAAGTGAAATTTCAAGACTCGGGGCATGTATGCACTTCATATGTATTCTCTTATGCTAAAGGAAACATGAATATGCACACTTTGTTCCCAAGAGCAAGGTGTGTACATATTCAGTTATGGGTAGAAAACTCTTAGAACACCCTCAAACAACCTTTGAAAAATGGTCTAGTGTACTAGAAGAAAGGTAATTAGAGTGAAAAATTAAAAAAACAAAAAACAAATAGAGCTATAAAATCAAGGAAGGAAGTCCTATAGATAAAAACTTAAATATTTTTCCCCAATGGAGTCATCAGTTTTGTTGTGGATAAAACTAATCCTATAGCTAGGGTGGACTAGTAATAAATCAAATCATAAAACAATGCAATTCAATCCCTAAGGTATGTCTAAAATTACTTAATGTAATTACCAGTTAGTTATAGAGAGGACCTACCTATTCCTGACACTCGGTTGGTGATGAATCCCTTGAATTGACCTTGCATAAATTGGCCTTGCTCCTGTCCATGCTCTCAGACCTGGACACAAGGAAACAAGTACCCTTCTCAAACTTATTGGAAAAAACAAAATATAAGAAAGAAATAACTAATTTAACTAACTATTAGGAAAGTCGTTACCTTAACAAAACATTGAAAGAGACTAACTATTGAATATTAACTCAGATTTTAGGGGAGGGAAAGAAGAGATATATCCATTGTATTCAAATTAAATAATGGTACGTAAAGCTATACTTGATCCACTACTGAGACCTTCCATAACCCTCATCTGGATTCCTTTGTCCGTGAGCCACTCGGGACTACTTCAAGACTCCAAAAATATTCTCCACACAAGAATTCAGAAAATAGTAGGTCTTATGCCTCAAATCAGAAAAGGGGGAAAGTTCTCAAGGAATAAGGGCTCCTTGAGGGTTGAAGATCATAAAAACCTTAGGAAATAGCAACCTCTTGATAATTCTAGTAGGAGGATAACCATGTTACTATATTAGTGCTTGTACTCATTCCTTCCATTATGCCTCTTTTTACACCAATTCAAGTTCGTTGAGATAATTTGACATGGGTTTTAGGAAGTTACAAAAATACTTTTCCCATAAACCTCACTCAGGAGCACATAATTTTCACAAATTTTATATATTTTAGTCTCCTATTGGGGTGTACACACCTTTGCTGAAGAAAAAGTGTGTGTGTGTGTGTGTATGCTTCGTTAGTGAGCAGGAAGAGAATATGGATTGGAAAGGAGGTAATTTGGGCATTMTATAGAGTGATGAAACTCATTATAAGAGGTGTATGTAGGGTATGGTAGCCAAATCAAGGCATGCAAGACATGGAGGTGTCGAAAGATTCTATGACACATCTTCAATGACATGGCTCAATATATTTATCTTGATATCCTATAATTKTGTTCTCATCTTAGCATTCTCTAAGGCCTCTTTATATTTAGAGTACCACATGTTCTTTTCATCCCTATCAATAACCAATTCCACCTTCACATTTTCTAGATTATTGATGGCTCATCCGTTTTTTTCCCTTACTTATTTATATATTCCTTCCTTTAGTATGATAAGGCCTATGAAGCATCTTCTTCATCAATAACCTCCTACTTATTGTCCTTATAGTATTCAAATTATTTTAGTATCTCATTAATTTTCTAATTATAATCCCCCACCTTTGATATTATAATTATAATAAGGGTACCCTGGACTTTACAAACTTGCCAATTTTTCCTTTGTGATATTATTTTCTTCCTAGGCCTCATCTAGTTGTGTGTCCAATTCCATGACATATGTCTTAGACACTTCCAATGAGACCACTTGCTCATGTAATGATTGGATTTTCATATTAAGCTAAACATTCTTATTGTTCAAGAAGTTAACCTCCTCTGATAACTTCTACTTTTCCTCCAACAGTTGTTGGACTAGGAGGAGATATGATGAAGCATTAGATCTATTCAAATTTTCTATCTCCCCTTGTTTCTCCTTTATTAGGGATATAACCTCCCTAGATTCTTATGGGTCTTTCCCCACATAAAAAAAAATTTGTTAGGACCCCTTTTACTACTTCTAGTGCTTTGACTCTTGTTGTTTGGAACATACTCATTGAATTGAGGGATATGGATTTGTATCCAAGTCTTTTTTGTCTATAAGTTTTGTTAATTATGATCATAGACTCAAGTATTGGATTTTTTTTCCTATTTTATATTTTTCAAAGGAGGCAATCAAGAATCTACAACTTTACTTGGCTGGCCCTCCAATACCAACACTACATCAATTCAATCAATTTAAATAATCCACTATATATATCATAACTTAGGAGAAACCTAGGGACTGTTGGAGGACCTGAAGGTTCACAAGATCCATAGAACTTTTCCATCCTCTACTTTTCTCCTTTTCATACTTTATTAAGTAAATTGGTTCAATTGAGAGGAAGGATCGAGTAGGGACAAATAGAGAATATATGTGTCTAAAAGTTTTTGAAGGGATAACACTAAGTGTGTTATGGGTCCCTCATATTACAATAAGGGATAGATGGTTATAATGTTTAGAGGAGCTATAGGGGAGTTATTGGGTTCTATGAGAAATGGATCCGACCAAAGCAGACTAGGTAGGATTTTTAGGGACTCTCCTCTTGATCCCCTTGTCCTATATTTCTTTACTTCTTCTTCCTCTTTATCTTCCCCATTCCTATGTAATACCTCTAGTCCGAACCCCAGTTGTAATGTACATATAGGTTGTAGTATCCCCATTTTGTGGATAACTAAGGAGATTATGTCTCGAGGCCCTCAGGTTGCAGATATGAAGTGTTGAAAGACTACATGACTAACAATACCCTTTTGCACAAATGGAAAGCCCTCTCACCACCACAGATGGTCACATATTTCCAGATGGCATCCACCACATCAACTGGCTTCCATAAGGTAGTGGGCCTTGCTCCATGAGATACAATTCACTATTATGGTGAGCATCATTTCAATATTTAATCCAATTGAGTATGTTGTATCTTAGATTAATCTAGATTTCATTATATACGCTTGGACATTATGTCTTTTTTCCTGCTTCACCTTGGTGGTTGAAATTGTTCCCTAGTAATGATCCAGGTGGATATTGGTGGCCACCCACCTATTCCACTTGAACCCCCACCATTGCTTCTTTCAGTTTTTCAGTTTTTGCACAATTTACTATTTTTAGCAGTTTTTTCGGGTCCTGAACTTCCGGGGCCATTTTGAGGCCCTAAACGATGTTTTTTTGGGTATGTTGTTGTCGCAAAATGTAATTTAATGGTTCCATTTTGTCTCGGGCATTGTAGGCCTCAGATAGATCTTTCCAACGACCTATCATATGCCTAAAACGAAGATCGTATGCAAAAGTTACGACCCCGGGAAGTTGATGCACCAACTTACCCAAACGGGGCCCACATGACTTTTGGCGCTTCATCTCCCAGGGTTAGGTTTTTGGATGTTTAGGACTTTTGGAATTCCTATTTATTGTAAAAAGGGCCTTCAGAGCCTCATTTTAATCATCTTCTCACGGATGCGAGTAGCAGCCACATCTCTTCTCAGAGATAAGCTACCAACGCCCTAGCTAGTTTATTTCCATTCTGTCTATAAACATATTTCAGTCATTTGTTATTAATGAAATGAAGTCTTATTTCTGCTGCATCTCTGATTTTATGTGTATTTCTGTATTTCATTGTGTTCCTACATAAATCTGGATCAGTGGTATCAGAGCGGTCTGCTCATTCTCGATCCTTCTTTGCATGTCCCCAACGAGATCAGGGTATAAGGAGTTGGGGCTCGATCTGGTTGAACCTTTGCGAGATCAGCCTCGCAAACCCCGAAAAACGCCCATGGGGGAAGAAAAGAAAGATGAGGGAGCAGGAGATCCTATCAAAATGTTTCTCAAGGAGGCCCTCGAGAAACAAAGGAACGCGATGATGGACAACTTTGCCCAGATTTTCAACGGATTCCGACTGGCGGTGCATCGACATCCAGAAGCCACTCTGGAGGTGCCACTCCTTTTAAGGTACAAGNACGAGATCAGGGTATAAGGAGTTGGGACTCGATTTGGTTGAACCTTTGCGAGATCAGCCTCGCAAACCCTGACGACCGCCCATGGGGGAAGAAAAGAAAGATGAGGGAGCAGGAGATCCTATCAAAATGTTGCTCGAGGAGGCCCTCGAGAAACAAAGGAACGCGATGATGGACAACTTTGCCCAGATTCTTCAACGGATTCCGACTGGCGGTGCATCGACATCCAGAAACCACTCTAGAGGTGCCACTCCTTTTAAGGTACAAGTAAACTTTGACATTCCCATATTTGATGGCCAAATAGATGCAGATGTCGTAGATAGATGGTTGAATCTGTTAGAAGGATATTTCTCGGTTCATGAGTTTTCCGATCGAGAAAAGATTATTTTCGCACTCCTCAAAGTCGCCCCCCATGTCAAGGACTGGTGGGAAACCTACTCGGAGCAAGAGGGCGAGGGAGAACCCTCTTTGTTCTCGGTCGCACCCACTTGGAATTCTTTTCGAGACGCCATCAAGGAACAATATTATCCCGTGGGGAGCTATGAGGACAAATACATACAATGGACTACTTTGCGGCAA
>JASDQU010737401.1:0-16705 GCA_032191745.1 Picea mariana
TTTGAAGTGTAGTGCATCTAGACACGCTCTTTTTGTCTCCTCCTTCAGGCCCGATAAATTTTTATTTCGATCAAATCGCCTACAAAATGACCGAATTTGCAAGATCTATTTCAGAAGGGAATGGGATAGGCTAGGCGAAAATACAGAATTAGAATATCTGGAAGTGGGGGTTGAATAGATGGGTCAGATGGCATTGAAAGAGGATGGGCTTTCTACTTTCTTGAAGGCTCAGGAGCAATTGAATATTCATGTGCTCAAGAAGCAGTATTTTAGGCCTAGGTAGCTTGCTTGAAATCTCAGTCAAGCATATTCACAATCCTTGGGAAAAGAGGTAGTTGACTACTCGACCAAAGAAAGACCGTCAAATGGGGCTTATATACACAACCCACCTTCTCATCTCTCATTCCTTTTCTGACCTACGATACTGAAGGTCAACCCCTCTGATAGTGAATTTGCTACTGCAAATTTTCTCTGTACTGGGCTTGATGGAAATTGTTTCACGATAGGTGCGAGTGTGTGGGATGATATTGAATTGATTCAAGGATCTCGATATGCTGCAGGTGAACCTGCCTTTGTACAGGATGACGCAATGACTGGGATTGGAGGATCTAAAGAAACTGCTTGTGGTGCTTCCCCCACTGTCTCCGGTGCCTACATATCTTTCTTTTATGCCCGCGCGGGGCTTGGCCGTGGATGCTGGCGATGCCCGGCATCGCCAGCCTTTGCGGCCAAGCCTCGGGCGCATTAGAGAACAAGAGATAACACAAGTGGAATTGATATAATTTCTAAGTTAAATGTGTCTCTGTGTGTATTATATAGTTGAGTCAAAGACACAAGGCACACATCATAATGGACGTCGAGAGGCCTCATTTCTAATAAAATAGTTTTTCCTTTCAATTCTTCTGCTGTACAAGTCAAAGGTTTCGAATTTCCACTTGGCACCTGTAATTTCATGCCATAATAAGTGAGACTCAATGAAGTGAAACTGAAAATTGTCGAATTTCCACTTGGCGCCTGTAATTTCATGCCATAATAAGTGAGACTCAATGAAGTGAAACTGAAAATTGTTATATAAAGAGAGTTTTTTTAATAAATGAAATAACACAAAAGAGAGAACTTGAATACCTTCTGGAATGTGCAGGTTTGGGCCTCTCCCATTGCAAACAATTCTCTTAACAATCTTGTAGTGCTTTCTTGACTTGTTTCTACAAGTTGCTTTAATTGGAGGTATTTTCTACTGTGACATAGTAGGAAATTTTCCATTTCAAGTTTTGTCAAAAGTTTCCAACAAGGATGGAATCTACCACCTCCTCCATCTTCAAGCATATTTATTTGAATTAAGATAAAATTATTTTTCTCTAAATATTCTTTAACCACGTGATAACCTAGTATTACCATGTTAGGTCCTAAAAGATTATTTATTTCTTCTTTTAAAATATTGTGAGAATGTCCCACAATTATTTTCTTAGCTTTTGGAGGCAATACATCAAATTGGGAGCCGAGATAAACCATTTCAAAACTTATTTGGATGTCATCTATAATATCCTCAATTAAAGGCCATAGGAAATTACGATTGATATCAATGTCGTAATCAAATACGATAAAAATAAGGGGGCCTGATAGATGGATTGGTTTTTCTCGTCCTTCACTTAAAACAAACTCCAACTGTGCCAACATGTTATTTTCAATATTTTCCTTCCTCTCCATGGAAATACTATGTAAAGATCTTTTTAAAGTTAGTTGAAGAATGATATAGCCTATTTTTATATAAATATAAATATACAGATTGTATTTTGAATAATTAAACTTACATGTCTTCTATAACTATTGTGATTAATGTATGCATGGAGCTTCCAATTCCTACAACACCATTTGTTTTATAATGGGTGTCATGTATATAGCTTACTTTTGTTATTTAATCGATATCTCTCCGTACAGTATTGATGATAAATTTGATGCAAGAGGATTTATCAAATTTGACTCCTTCCTCTAAAGAGGAAGCAAGCCATCAATTTAATTACTTAAATTACTCTATTAAAACAATTAATAAAAGTAGTAAATCCATGGTTAGGCAAAGCCTTTGTAAAAAGGAAAATTAATAAACCTGCAAAAGAGGAATACTTCTAGTAATTATCTCATTGTAGTAAATGTGAGATAATTCATAACTAGCATAGTCTGAAAGAAAACAACAAATTAGTGTGCTTACTTTGTTTTCACTATAATAAATGTTAAATAATTCATAATTAGCATACCCTAAAGCAAGAGAAAAGAAGGTTACTTTATTTACAAACAACATACCCTGAAGCAAGAGAAAGGAAACACCAAATTAGTGTGGTTACTTTGTTTACAAACACTGAGATTTTATGGGTTTCTCTCCCTGTATTCTAACGAAGGTTGCCTACGAAAATGCCCATTAAGTCCTCTTTATCAAATGCCTTACACACTTCTCATTTATAAAAGTATATGGCATTGGTTGGATTCCAACAAAGTTTGACCACTAAAATGACATTTTCCTCAACTTTATATGGCGTTCGACCTTTCGCAGGTTCCTTACACAAAGACAGGGCAAGTCTTATGCAACCTGTAGGTTTTTTAACATAAAAAGACGCAAAGCAAATCCAAGCCTGAGTGATGCACATTGTGATATATGTGTTAGTATGTATGTTAACCATAATTAGTTCTTAATTGGGTCATGTTCGTCATCGTTTAGAGAATCGTGTAAAATGGCGTTATTGTTCCTCACCGTTTAAGAGTTGTGTTAGAATTTGTTACCATTAAGTAAGGCTGTGATGAGTTTCTGGAGAAAAAAATTGTTGGTGTAATTGAGAATGATGAAAGACGAGAAGCATTCGCTCACGGTTATGGCATCACAGCTAAATAAAGCATCAAATCTATCATGTACATTATTAGTAGAAAATAAATCTTACTCCAAATTAGACTGACTGGACAATACCATCAGGGATTTAATATGTTCCACATACATCAATATCATTTTCCAAAACTAACAACATCTACCACCATGTTGGATTCTTCAAAGGAGTGACAACTGCTTTAACCTGTAAGTGCCACTCATTTTATAGCCATCGAAAGGTATACCGCCATCAAAAATGTCAAAGCAATTAACCCAAACTGTTCTGACATGTAATGCATGAGTAAGAGTGTTCGCAGTTTCTATATTCTGTGTAAACACTCCTGCTGCCAAGCCATAACGAAAAGCATTCACTTGCAATTATCTATTGTTCTCTGTTGCGCCTGGGGCTTGGCCATGGAGGCTGGCGATGCCGTAAACACTCCTGCTGCCAAGCCATAATGAAAAAAATTCACTCGCAATTATCTATTGTTCTCTATTGCACCTGGGGCTTGGCCATGGAGGCTGGCGATGCCGGGCATCACCAGCCTCCATGGCCAATCCCTGGGCACAACAAAGAACAATACCATAACCGTGAGCGAATGCTTCTTCGTTAGTGGCTCTTCATCCTCCTATATTATGACCAAATAGTTCATTAGTGGCTCTTCATCCTCCTATCTTATGACCAAATAATTCGTTAGTGGCTCTTCATCCTCCTATCTTATTGCTTAAAAAAGCTAGGTCCTCCTAGCCTTAAACACAATCAATTTTAATCATGATCTCCTCCTTATTAAAAACAACCCCTCTATAGTTATCATGGCATCATCCTATTGAGACGCTTGAGGTTTACACAACCCTAGGATCTTATTTCTACCCCTAAGTTGTGACCATTGAATTGACATCACCACCTCTCTCTCCTAGTCCTCTCGTGTATTCATGTCAAAAAAATGACCTTGTTTTATCCTCTACTTTGGAGACATTTAAGTGAGGAAATCGCCTCCTCGTAGAGGACACCATCGATATCGATATGGGTACTCTCGAACATCCATGCATCATAAAGTTTAGGTCAAATCTTACCCTTAAATAAGTTGAGTCCTACATGGCTCTAATTTCAAAGTACAAAGATGTTTGAACTTAGGACTATTCAGAAAAGCCAGGCATAAATGTGTCCCTTGTATCCCACAATCTATTTCTTAAACTAGGTTCTAAACCCATCAAGTAGAAGCTTCATTGCCACCATCTTGAGCTCAATACCTTACTATACAAGGATATCTAAAGACTCCTTGATGTTGTTTTTATCTAAAGAAACTATTTATGTTTCATTCAATGTAAATTGTATTTACTTTTTTATTGTTAAAAGGAAAAAAATATTAAAAAGTGACGTTGAATTTTTAAAGTATATTATGATATTTTCATGGCATTATGTATTACCTTGTCCTTTGCATGATGATAACATTTAAAAAGTAAACATTTAAAGGTTGTTTTTATGATTTTTTTTATAGTAATGATGAGTTCTTTTACCACATTATAAAAATGTGTCATTTTAATACCCCAATTTTAGAATGGGTGCTACCGGTAGTAGTACTTTTAAATTTGATGGTTGATTTAGAGGTTTTGGTTTTAATGGTACCAAGTGATAAAAATACGATTTCAAATGATCTCAAAAATTAACGTTTTGAAAAGAAAAGAAAAAATCAAAAACATCTTTTTTGTTTTTAGGTGCTAATTTTAAGGTTTTTCTGAGCTACTGTCTAAGTTTTGAAGGCAATGTTTGAAAATGTTGTAATTTTGACCACGTTTAAAAAAATGGTGCTACCGGTAGCACCACTTTTTGATTTGGGGATTGATTTTGATGTTTTTTATGCAAAAATATGGGTTTTTTGGGCCAGAGTTCTCGTTTTGAGGTCACAGTTCTCATTAAGTTGGTAACTATGTTTCCAGATGAACTGATGAGCAAGCGATCATCATCATTCACATCCTTAAAATTTTTTTCCCTCTTAGGACGAGATTCCATTCCCTCACTATCAGTCATTGCATAACATTAAAAAAATGTCACATCAAGTGTTTAAAACTTGTTAATGATTAAAGTTAAGAAATTCATTTTTAGTAAAAGTAAAATAAAAAATTAATGTTAATTACCTTTCAATCCACGTATTTCCTCTCTTTGCAACATTTCCATAAAGATTTTATGCTCTTTTGCACTCAGATTGTGAACAATCTTATCGAGTTTCTTCAAGTTTTTTCTCTGCATCACACACATTAACCAATACACATCATTAATTTAAAATTATAAATATTTGTAATTATATATTAATTTTTTTTATAAAACTGAAAGAACTTGCCTACCTCTCTTATTGGGATGAGGTACCATCGTGCTCGCTACAATAATATGTTTTATTTAAACTTCTATCAGCCATCTTGTATAAAAAAAAACAGGAATCATCATAAATAAAAGTTGTGAATTTTTTATACAATCTAGTATTTTGGTGGGCTTCATTAAATAGAACGCACCAGGGCATCAAGGATATAATCACATTGGTAAGTACTATTAGTCATTGTGCATCGCTAACTCATGCACATATGATACAAAATCAATACTATTTATTTTTTCAACCAATTGGTGATAGAAACAGATATATGTGCCCCAGTGTGCTTGTTTGTACAGTGAGCACTGGGGCGATTTTCCTATACAGTGTGCATCAAGGCGTTTTTCCTGTATAGTGTGCAACGTGTATCGCATAAAAGTTTAAAAAAAAATCGTTGACAACAAGGTTGACAGTGTTTGGGATTCACTGCAATGAGTGGTACCATTGCAACAGATACCAAATGCCCCATATGCAAATACACAAACCCTATAAAAATCTATTGCTTACAAAAATAAACCCCAAAAAAATCTACTGCTTATAAAAATAAAACCTATTAAAATCTATTGCTTAAAAAAAGATGGGAACAAGAAAGATACGACTTCCAATATCGAAGGTAACTATGGAACCCTTATATTTTTTTTAACATGCATTTAAAATAGTTTGAATCAAATAGGGAAACACTAAAATGATCAGTAGAATGAAATCAAATACCTTAAATTTCTTCTCTACATATTTTTATGTGCCCTATGAATCCCTTCCAATTTTGTCTCTTCAAAAAAATCTAGCCACTCCAAAGTCTTTCGTGGTAAATCTGTCTTCCACAAATCTTCCCTCTAAATTCTGCCAAAAAAATGAACTAATGAATAGTGTTTTAATTTATAAACAAATACATTTTGAAAAATGAAATTCCCTCTCTTTTTTTTGTTGTGTTTTTTCAATTAGTATGTAAAAACACTTATTAAACTATATATTTTAAAAATTAAGTTTGTCATCAAATCAGTGCGCCTCATTGAATTGTGCGCCCCAGTGCGTATATAGTATAAAACATACTGACACCAATTTTATCAACATAATAGAAATCAAAACCTCCACTATTAAAATTTATAGATGTTTTGGTTTGCAGAGGTTTTAACGAATGTGATGGTTCATTACATTTCATAGTTTGTCGCACCACTGTGTTCTATATATATAGATGCACCAGTGCGTTATAAAAAAAATAAAAACACCAATAAATTTTAATATCGGATTCAGGCACTTATCGACAATGGTTTTGGCTCAAATGCAGGGAAAAGAAGGTTATAATATCAAATGGCCCATACTTCATATTCCAGCTCAATCCATATCATTGCAATTTTGTCAACTTCTCCCACCTTGTTTGAAGTAAGTCTATATTTTATTTATAATTCATTTATCGCATTGGATTTATGTCACTTATGCACATGCATTTGAATAATTGTTCATTGAATTTTGTAGGATCATAAATTGGGATCGACTTCAGATGAGTAAGATATTCCACCAGTGAAAAAATATCGCAAGCTCTTATCAAAAGAAAGATATCGTAGACAAATGTTTGATGAAAATGGAAAGTTGCTTTACCCTACCAATTGTAACATGATATCTTCTAGTAACTTGTAGCCCGGGTCAACAATATTACACCATGAATTGGATCTATTTTATGGCACGCCAGTGGTATGTGGTTTTTCAAAATGTAAAGGGTTGAAGAAAAACCCTCGATGTGTCACATTTTCTCATTATATTAATGATCGAATACCCAAAGTTGATGGTCTAATACCTCCTATTGTGGTCAATAATCCAATAGGTGATATAGAAAAGACACGTAGGAGCACTTCCATATACTCCTTTTTTGAAAATTTGGAAGCCATATCAACTACATTTCCTCCTAGATTGGCCAACCCATGTCCTTCTATTGAGTCAACGAAGAGTTCTTATAGTGATTCAAAGTATGATATCAATACTACCCAAAACATCATTACTAGGAGATCAAAAAAGTTGCATGAGTTAAGAGAAAAAATGTCCAAGTGCACACCAAAGCATGTTCAATTGTTGGAAGGTAGCAATGAATTCCCTCTTCCTATCCATCTACAAAGTAAATACTAAACCAATTACAATCAAGCTTTGTATGGTTCTTGGCCACCTTCCATGCCTATGCCTGATGTTAGAACTAAATTATCTTTTTGTGGTAATAGTTATATGATTGTCAATTCTAAAATAGATGTTGCAAATATTGGGTTGTTTATCCTTTCACATGTATTTGTTCCTCCCAAACTATCAGTGACACTTATGTCAATTTGTGGTCCTCTTTATAGTCGGTCTTATTACTTGAATATTTTCAAATACAAACATAGAATTTCAATGTATAGTATGTGCATGCATGGTTATGCTTCTAGAAACTTTAACAGGAAAAACCTGTTATATATCGAAGGTCATCCACGAACTCATGGGAACATTGTAGGGTTCATAAATAGTTGCAGGGCCTCATTATTTAGTGCAAATTGTTCCTTTGAGGAACACTCCAATGATAGATTTCTTAATGAAAAGGAAGGCATCCAAATTTGTTGTTGTGAATGCAATACATATTTTGTCTCATGGTGATGAGTTTTTAATTAACTGTAAATTTCGTAGACCTCCAACAACTCGTCAAAAACGCCTTGCATTAGGTCTACCTTTAGACGTCCCCCTTCGGACGTAAGAAAAATATGATTGAGTAACTATTTTTTTAGACTTTCAATGGAACTAATGTAAATGTATTACTTAATTTGACATTAGTTTTATAAAATGGTTGGGTGCATGTTACAATCATTACATCAAAGATGGGGACTAAGCTCCCTATAACTTCTACACATGGAATTTTGTTTATTTTATTTATTGAGTTTGCTTAATATTTTCTATATTTTTGTATATTAATAATAAACCTTAGCCATTATAAGATTTGCACACTAGAGATTGTATTAGGGCTTAATATGACCCACATGTGAAAAATAATGTATTTTCCCTAAAAATTTGATGCTTTATGGATTATTCATTATGAAAAGGGCCCTGTAATATCGAATAGGCTCACAAAGGGAATATTAAAAACACCAATTAGTTAAGGATCTCTGAGGATTAATTGTGGAGGACAAATGATAGTTGTATATTAGTTATTTGATAAGACATATGTATTAATAAAATGATTTTGATTACATGATTAAAAAAAATATGAGAATGAATTAATAATTATAGAATTTACATAGAACATTAATGTCATAGGATGCATGCACATTATGTAAAATTAAAATTTTTGGGAGCGAAAGTATCATATGTCCATGTTATATAATAACTTTATGTCAAATTTATTTTGTCTTAAAAAACATGGTGGTGGTTGGGATTGCATAAACCAATTAATTAAATAATTTCCAAATCATTTGTCAATGTGTTTCACTTTTAAAATATTTTTAAATAGTTTACAAAAACTCCTCTTTGATGAAATTGTATGCATCTATAGATCTATTTCTATGATTCAAAATAAATATTTTTATACAAATGTTATTATTTGATGAATTGCATGCATTTATAGATATATTTTTATTAATTCCAAATATATATAAAAAAATATATAAAAATGTTATTGTTTCGTATTATTTTAATATTTTTCATGTAACATGTATTATAATTTAAAAATACATGTCTTTATTTTTGCAATAAAATTTTAACACGATCATTTTTAAAAAATTGACATTTTCACCTACAAACTAAAAAAAACATATTGATTCTATTAACACCTTTATTATTTTTTTTATTATTAATATAAAATTAGATGCATTTTACAGTCTAATATGACACTTGGCATAAATCATCCCAATATAATAAATGAAAAAAAAAGCATCCTAATATGGAAGATATTTGTATCATCATTAATAAATATAACAATTATAAATGTAATAATGAACAATTATTACAATGTTATCAATAAAATAAATGAGAAAATAACATTTCATAAAAATATTTTTTCTTTGTAAACATGTTTAAACAACATATTGTATCTTGCTGGAAATTAAACAAAACAACTATTACAATGTTATCAATAAAATAAATGAGAAAATAACATTTCATAAAAATATTTTTTCTTTGTAAACATGTTTAAACAACATATTGTATCTTGCTGGAAATTAAACAATTCATCTTGAAGATGAATTTAACATTATATGGCATTAATAGTTTAAGTTTTCACAATTACAATCCAAATTAAACGATTTCATAAAACTAAAGTTAAACATTATATGTCAACTCTAAATTCTAATGAGTGATGTACATCTTAAATTTAATTTAAAAAAAAAAGAAATCATTAGCATACTTATTATACGTTTTATAAATCAAACAACAACAACATCAATATGAT
This sequence comes from Picea mariana, assembly GCA_032191745.1. Classification (NCBI taxonomy): domain Eukaryota; kingdom Viridiplantae; phylum Streptophyta; class Pinopsida; order Pinales; family Pinaceae; genus Picea; species Picea mariana. The sequence goes on from JASDQU010737401.1 coordinate 9,611, forward strand.
TTGAGAAAACACAATATACATGTGTTCTATATTGTTTATAGTGCACCAATGTGATCAAAATCGCACTGGAGTGGTTGTTACATAAAAATGCATCAAGAAACAATTTAATTGACAAAGTATGTATGCAAACTTCCACAATTAAAGTTTTGCGGAGGCAAAAACATAGGTCACTCTTCAGTGCCACTCATAATTTAGCAAATGGAATCGATCCTCTGCCACTTCCTTAGTGTTCTACCTCACATCTGCTCCTCCAAGAGTCACTCAACTATCTCCAATATATCGTCCTCGTCATTCATGTAGACACAATATGAATTGGCATCAATTCCCTTGTAAATCACATACCTACACCTCTTCTTCTTCACCTCAAGGGGGGTTATCGAATAGGTCTTTAGGTATGGGGAGAAATTTCATATCCCCAAAGTATCTGTAACCCGGGCCCTTTCCCGTGGCATTGGGCACAGAAACTTCGTTCCCTTCTAATTCCATCAATGTCAAAGAACTATTTGATAAGCCCCGCAAGGAGAAGAAGAGGAGGTCTGTGTATGTGATCAACAAGAAAATTGACCCTAGTTATTATGGCAACAATGATGACGAGAAAAATGTCTTGGAGAAAGTCGAGTGACCTGCGAAGGAGGAGATGCATGCTAGAGCGTTGAGGGAGTGGAAGAGGATCGAGTCTATATAGAGGGAGGTCAGGTTGATGATCAAAAGTGGCGAGTTCTAAGCCGATCCTATTCATGGAATATGAGGATGTGGCAGAAGAAATGGGAGAGCAAGACAATGGAAAACAACAATAGAGAGACCAAGAGTTTGTTGCACATGTGCCACTTCTAGATGAGAATGTGATTGAGTGCATGGTTGTGGAGAAGAAGATACATGATGAAATTCTTAGTAAGTACATAGGTGAGAATCTCATGGAGGAGCAGGTCGAGGCCAAGGAAATGCTTAATACTTAGCGATAAGACATGTTGACAAAGCTTATGGATCATTGATTATTTTTCTAAATGTTCTTCTTAACTTCTATATGGAGATTAGGTCATTCTTGAGGACAACACGATGTTATAATTAAGACACACACTAGGATCCTTTCTTCCTGAACATGGAAAATGGGCACTGGGAAGCTCCAATCGTAGAGCTTGGAAATCCTAATTATTCCAAAGTAAGGGCCAAGATGAAAAAATTGGAAGGGAACGAAGTTTATGTGCTCGGTGCCATATGAAATGGCCCTAGTTATAGATACTTTGGGTCTACAAAATTACTCCCCATTATCAAAGAGCTATTTGATAAGCCCCCTCAAGATGAAGAAGATGAGGTGTAGGTATGTGATCTACAAACGAATTGACACCAATTAATATTATGGCTACAAGAATGACAAGGAAGGTATCTTGGAGAGAGTCGAGCGTCCCATGGAGGAGGAGATGTGAGGCATAGCACTAAGGAAGTGGTAGATGATCGAGTTCAGGTGCTAAATTATGAGAGGCACTGAAGAGTGACCTATGCTTTTGCCTCCACAAAGGAAAACCTGCACAAAATTTAATCGTGGAGGTTTGCATATGTAGATTATGCATTAAATTGTTTTTCTTATGGCTGTTACTGCTTCTATGGTGATCAACTTTGTCAGTGTATCTGATTCACATAAAATTATTTTTAGGCTCATATATATAGATAAAATGAATTTAAAATATAAAATACAAACATATATAATGAATTTGTATTTATCAAAAACTAAAAATAGTTTTGGTTTGAAAAAAATAAAATAAAAGTAACTGGTACTATTAACAAATACATATGCACTGTGTCTGGTGCTCCTTATCAGACAAAATACAATGAATAGACATGTGTTAAATATAACACATTGGTGCATCATTCTTAGTCGAGCATCAATATCTATAATGGTTTGTTTTGATATACAATGCACCGATTGAGGGTTAGTGTTAAACCACGCGGTGCGCTTGGTTATATTAAATGCATCAACTCTCTATGTTAGTTGGCACACCAAACAATTTTAACCGGTGTGTTGTTTTTCTTGACGCACTGTTAACAAACGTGTTCTAAAATGTGCACTAAAATGATTATTTTTAAACTATTTTTCCCGGTACAACTTACTTAACCACCCCAATGAATTTCGTTTAAAGTAATGAATTGATGCTCAATTTTAGCTTTGTGTGTGTGGATACTAGTGCATTTGTATTATAACGCACCAATGATGTGGAATCCCATAAAACGAACCGAGATGGTAAATAATTATCTATTTTATTTGATAGGTGCACTTTATTTATTTGACGCACCACAGAGGAAATTTGTGTTTCAAAAACTTGGCGGTGCGTTTTATTAATAGAACACACTGATGTGTTTATCTCAATTGGAACACTTCCTATCATCTTATGGATTCTTACCATAAGATGCACTATGCTGAAAATTTGTGAAAATTCAGCCCGGTGTTGTGCTCTCTACATTACCAGTGTGTTGTTTTGATCCATCCACATCGATCGATGAAATTTTTGTATATGAACTTACATGGTGTGATGTATTAATATAAATGCACCAATGATACCATGCTCTTGGAACACCGGCTTTTTGTTTAACAGTGCGTTCTGTAGTCGACAACACTGGTTACAGGGTGTCCACCGAAACGACACACCAAACCAGTGTGATGTGTTACTATTAATGCACTGGTACTACTATGATAGTGGAGCACTGATGTTTTGTACCTTGGTGTGTTGTAAATGATAGAGTATCGAGAATGAGGCATCCAATGAGACACCCCGCTATGAAAGTTCAAGAAATATATGTCCCGGTGCATTTATGTATACAATGTTGGTGCGTTGGATTATAATGGTTGCACCACTACGTTAAATTTTATAAATCATTATGTTAGTGGTTTCATTAGTTAAGTGAAGTGTACCAGTGTGTAATGTTAAACCGTACCGGTGTGTGTATTTTTTTTATAATGTATGGCGATGCGTTTGAACATTAACATGTTGGGGCGTTATTTTTCTGATACGCCCTGACGTGGTCGATAAAATTGGTGCACCTCTAGGTTAAAATTTAAATATCATTGAGCTAGTAGTGTGGTTAATGAAGTGTAATGTATCGGTGCAAGTATAAGCCCATCTTGTGTCGGTGTCAAGGCGTTCTAAAGGACACACCACTTTGATTTTTAGTAATTTATCACGGTGTACTAGATTAAACAACACCGATGCAGACATATATGGATGCATCATATACCATGCTCACTATGTATTTAAAATTGTATGGACTCGAGGCAGTGATGACTGTGTATTTAACATAGTACGCACCACCAAACTCTTCAGGTGCACCACAAAAATTGAAAAAAATGCGAAATTTCAAGCTAAATTGTAATTTTGATTGGATGAAAATGCAAATAGGAAGGTAATAAATAATTTACCTACTCTCTTTTGTCTCGAGGAGGCATGTTTGCACCGTTGAGAAGAAATGAAAATTCGTGGTAATTTCCAAATTTTGGAAATGTGTGGAATCCACTAATGGAGCTATCCTAGTTAGTGTAGAGCACCAAAAACAAGGCATCTTAGGAAGAAAAGTGAGCATTGATGCTTTCTTGAGAGTTTGGAATTATAGGATGCATTGTAACAATGAAAATAAGTTTGGTAATTTTTTATTTATTTACCCTACCATGGTGTGGCTTTTGATGGTTAGGTGCACTGGGGTGTACTGTTCAACAATAATGGTGCGATTTATTCGATGCATGTAATTTGATTATAAAGTATGGTGGTGATACTAGGACATGGACTCACCAGTGCTATATTGTTCATGAATGTACCAATGTGTATTATTCAACTGTACTGGTACGATTTATTCAGTGCATGTAATTTTATTATAAAGTATGGCGGTCTTACTGGAACATGGATGTATTGGCACTTTATTTTTCATGAACTAATTGATCCTTATATACCTTAAATGTGCACTGAGAAAAAAACCTTCGTAAAAACTTGTTTTCGCGCGCCTCCGCTATGAATTGTGATAGTGTGTTCCAATATTTAAGAATCAGTGCGATAGGTTTTAGGTGCACACTGGTGCATATGTACCATATAGGTGTACCATATAGGCACACTAGAAAAAAAACTCTGCAAAAACCTCTAGTTTCCCACCTCTGCTATAAACAACTAAGGGAATAATTTTTCAGGGAGGTTTCGTAAAAGCCTCTGCAAGAAGGTGTTATCCTTGAAGTGACAATTCATTGCTTCAACACAATATTCATTTTACAAATTCTTTTCTTTCAACATACTACAAGCAACATCCATAATGCATGATTCTCTCTCTGGAACACCATTTTGATGAGGTGTACACTATATGATGTAGTGAATTTCCTCCTTATCCCTTGAACTATGCAATAATTAAGCAAATTCCATAGAATTGTACTCACCACCACTATCAGTTCCCATAATCTTAATCTTCTTACACACTACCTTATTGATTTATCTTGAAATCTTAGGAAGGTCTTGAATGCATCTGATTTTACCTTAAGAGAGTAAATCAATGTTTTTTTTAAACAATCATCAATGACAAATGAAGTATTTCAAAACCCAATTGGTTCTATCCTCATAGAACCACAAATATCAATATGCATTATAGTTCAAGTTGTTCCTTTACACACTCGATATCCTCTTGTAAAAGTAATCCCTTTCTAGTTTCCCATCATACAAGCTTCACATATTTATTCTTGCCATTTTGTCTGGGAATTCCATGTTACCATGTTAAGTCTATTAAGAAGTAAGGATTTTAAAGCTCATATGCCCATACATCATGTTTCAAATTATGTTGACTATATCAACTTATGTCACCATCACATGTTGGCCTATGGAAATTATTGTGAACCTGCACAAGCTTCATTCTTCAATCCCTTTTGTTATACCTCAATATCTATTTACATTCTCAATAATACGAAACTTGTGTTTGGTAAACTCAATCTTACAATTCAATTTTTCAATTTGACTAGTTGATGAATCCTTTCACAATACAAGCACATATAACACATCTTGTACCTTATTTACTTGAACATTATGCATAAGGACTTGCACCACTCCACCTTTTGATTTGGTGAGTGTTTTTATCTCCAAGCTTCACTAAATCCCCTTCCTTTTCATCTTTTTGAAAGGTATGGAACCAATCTCTATTGTATGAAGTTCCTAACTGCACCTGAATCTATCAACCAAACAACGCTCGACAGTAGATTAATCTCATTCCATCTATGATGTTAAGAAACATTGTGATCATATTTCCTCCTATCCAATTGATCTCTTTCAACATGATAACATGCGTGCCTCCTTGGATTTCCTTGAGAATGGTTTCACTTTCTCTTTCTACACTCTTTAATCATATAACATTGTTTGCCACAATAATAAACAAGATATCTTTGCATGAGGTATCACTAGTACATATGGGGTCAATATTCAATAAACTATTATGACAATATTGATAAAATTGATCGCACTGTAAAAAAATACTAAAATTTTGATCATTTTTTTTTCTTGGCTCCCTGACAATCGTCATAAGTTCAATGATGTTCTGTATCCACCGATATTTTGACACACTTTCATCAAAATTCCAACGCACATCAACAAAACTGTGAAAAGGCCAAATACCCATTTGAAAGTGTTTAATGTTCATTGACATGGTCAACATTTTTCAAAAGTTGGATGAAAATGAAATATTTTGACAATTTTGTTGTAGGTGGGACGTTTATAAAATCTTTTTCTGGTTATTGTTCGATGCATAGAGTAGTCGTTTTTCTATTATCTACTTGTTTCACATCCAATTCTTTATCTACATACCTTGGATTTTGTACTTTGAAGGTTAGATTTTTTTAATATTTCTTTGTCTCTTTTTAAGTACCCACATTGTATCCCTAACCCTAAGACCCTCTTTTATTTGGGGACATAAATTATTGCCTAGGAAATAGGTATGAACATGCCTACTTAATTCAATTTAATGACAATACAATTTGTCTTGGCCTAGTTCTCCCTTATTGTTTGATTTTCTTACTTGCTTATAGTGAAGCTTTGAAGCTTATGTGGTAAAATTGTAACATCCCGCTCTGGCGCACTTACCAAACTTATTATTTGAGGACACTTGCTCGCGAGTGATCCGGATTTTTATGATGATAAAACTTTTTCTCTCATTATGATGCGTTAAGTTATATGACAGGATGTTTTTACTACCTTGATGTAGACAGGTGTTGCTGACTCAGTTTCTTTGAGTGTGCAGGGTTTTGGACCTTGAGGATGCAGAGGCATCGGTAGAACTCCCTTGGACTCCGGATTGAGTCAGGGAGTGGGGTATTTGAGTTGTTTCATTTACGATGATATTGTTTTGATTTGATGTTATGCTATTGATTTTATGATGTGTTGTTGTCATGATCTGACATGGTGGTTGATGATGCAGGTTGACGTTAGCTTGCCGATCGGACTCACATATGGAGTAAAGTGGCCACACACGAGTTCCAGAGAGATTAAGGGAGAGGTGTGGACAGGAACCCTGCCACAAACTACTAGCACTCCCGCCGTGGCTTGAACTGTAGGTTAACGATTACCTAGTTCGAGAGGATCCACGATGCCATGAGGGCAGACTGCGACAGTCGCTCATGATGATTCTGAGGGGCGCGCAATAAGGCGGGGGCCTTATTCCTTAGAGCCCTTAGTCTCCCACAAGATTCACCTGGCGGAGTGTTGACTCCAGGGGTTTTAGAGTCTACCAATCCATCAAGCCAGCGAGTGGCACCCTTGGAGCACGTGGTGCATCCTGAAGGGCACGTCGCGCAGAGAATTACAAGTCAGCGAGTGGCATCCTTGGAGCACGTGGTGCGTCCTGAAGGGCACGTCGCACGACAGAAGCGATCGAGGCGAGTGGCACCCTTGGAGCACGTAGTGCGTCCTGAAGGGCACATCGCTTGAGAATGATGATGAGACAGCCTAGTTGACCCTGAGACCTTAACACCTGATAAATTCTTACAACGCCTCCCCTAATTAAATTGTCTCCCTGTTCAAATCAAACCTAGATTAAAACGTCTCTAAGATAAATTGACCAGCCCTAAGAAAAGATCCTCCAAAAATACAC
>JASDQU010737401.1:23117-33953 GCA_032191745.1 Picea mariana
TTATATATATATATATATATATATATATATATATATATATATATAATGTGTATTTTCAACCAATTAGGTAAGTACCAAGTGAAAGAGATGAATGTATATATTGAGCCTCTTGTCGACTAGTTATTAAATTTATGGCTTGACATCACTATGTACGACATTTCTAGACCAATAGGGAAAAACAATTTCAATTCCATGGAATACTTACATGGACAAGTCATGATGCCCCAGGGCTAACACATTTTTGTTGTATGTAACATACTACTGCACTTTAATAGTATATAATTTTATGAAAATATCATGCATGTTTCCTAGATAATTCATTTTTATATAACTAATACTGACATTAATCCATATCTTGTAGGTTTTCAAACAAAGGGTAAATTTTCATGTCCACATTGTGGTTCTAGGATGAAATATCATCATTCAAGAAGTTTAGAAAAGGTGTTTGATGAGTATAGGAACTTCCTCCCTAAGAACCATAGATATCAAGCTACCAAACAAAAACTTTTAAATGGGAAGGAAAATACTACAATAAAACCACAAAGAATGATACCTCACATATGGAAGTTGGAATATAATAGAAATCATCAAGGTAAGCAATTCAACTAGTATGTATCATAAAAATGTTTTACAATTTTTATTTGTATTGAAGTATGTTTACTGTATCTAAAAATTATTGTTGTAATTTCATATATGTTTCATAAAGGTCGTCAAGGAATTGATGGGCTTCCACGAGGAATGAAAAATTACCCTATACAATTTAGTAGGTTGACTTACTATGAGAACCTAGAAATAAATCATTTTTTTTTATTACAATACATATCAGGAAGAATGTAATAGAAACGTTGTGGATAATCTTAGATGGAAGGATTGACATAAAAAAAAGTTCAAAATTTGTAGTGACATTCGAGACGCCAATCATGCAATGAAAATTTTGATTGATTCAAATAGAAATGGACACTGAAATAGTCTTCCATGGTTACTTACAGAGCATAAAAGCAATGTTGTAAAACATGTCATTCAGAAAATTAAATTTCCCACGATATTTTCTTCAAATATAAAGAACATCTTAATAAATAAAGGTGAATTTGGTGGGGTAAAAATTTATGATTGACATACCTTCATTAAGGTAATTAATTTGGTAGATTTCTATATTGGTAATACTTCAGTTTAATATTTTAATTTTGTTTTATTTTCACAAAAATAATGATTCATTTTTTGTTACAATATGTTCTACATCTATCCCTCCCCAACAACTTTGACAACAACATAAAACAAGATATATATGATCTTGACAAATACATCATGTAAATAATGATTTATATGAAAAATGTTTGTTGCATAACTTGTTGACATGTGTTTTACTTGCAATGTATATACTTTTTTGTTGAAACCTATGATTTGCTTGTATCATGTGTAGGTGGTTTTCATCTAAATAAATCCATAAAGAAGATATAAAATATTGGAGGAGAGAAATTTCTCATCTAATGTGTGAAATGAAAAAGTATCTACCTTCAACATTTTTCAATGCGCAAGAACACTACTTCATACACCAAGTTTGGGAGATTGAAATGTGTGGAACTATACACACATGGTCAATGTGGATGGTGGAGAGGCACTTCAATTCATTGAAAACTTTCATTAGAAAAAGAGCATCTCATGAGGGTTCTATGGTGGAGGTCTATATGGTATATCAATCCTTGGTGTATATTAGTTAGTAGCTTCCTAAATAAACAACAAATATGAAGGTGCCTTTCATTTGGGATGTCAACTACATCAACAAATTTAAAGGGGAAGTCCTAGTCGGGAAAGGTAGAATGAAGAAAGTGAAAGGTAATTAGATGGTAGAGATCTATAATACTTTGCATTATTATTATTTTTTATCTATATTTTACTTATTTAATTTTATTCTTCCATCAATTATTAATCTTTGTTCTTATTAATTTTATTATTTTTTCATATAGTTGGTCAAGATTTGGATGCACTACATTTATACATCATAAACAATCTTGATTAGATGAAGGTATGGACAGATCGATGCATACAATGTAATGGTAGGTTATCATGGGAAGGGGTGGATACATTTCTTAAAGAAGTTCATCGTAATCAAGATACCAATCTTACTCAGAGGGAAATTGATTTAGCATATGGTTTAAAAGACAAACGAGAAAGCATATTCACCCACATCATGTTCAAGTTATTTTCCATTATATTAATCTATGTGGTGTGTTTTTTTTATAAAGTTTTACTAAGTCTAAATATGTTTATTGATTGACAATGCATTTATTATGTTTTGGGCATATTGTAGTTGAAACACCACAAGGTTATGTGGTGTAATGGCCATAAATTCTGCATCAAAAGGTTGGATGACAAGAAGAAAACTTCTGATTGTGGGATAATTGCAGTCTCTTGGGTCACTAATGTTTCCTCTATAATTGACAAAAATCTAACAGTATTCGAAAAATAGATACTATGGGTATTTGGACATGATTTACTTGAGTGTGACTTTAAATCCTTCAAGTTAGTTATGTTCAAGGTCAAATGGTACATGTTACAGATGAATGAACATGATCTTGAAATAATTGTTATTGAGCATGCCAATGGATTTACCATGGTTAATGCAAGGACACTTGAGCCAAGCACATAAACTTATGTTCTTCGAAGACAATGTGAAGAGGTCTTTTATTCAAAGGTTCTAGGTAAAGCAAATTGGTTGTACATAGTTAGATATGATTCAAGAAGAAGGCCTGTAAAGTATGATGTACCATAAGAAGATGTGGAGGAGCATGAGGTAGATGTATTGTCAGACGAAGAAGTTGAAGAAGTTGATCCATATGTAGAGGGAAATGTTCTTGATGATGATATTGATGATGATATTATTTAATGACATTGATGACAATGTTGATATGGCCAATCCTTTCAACATTGATTATGAACCAAATGATACCAATATGGAGTTGGATGAAGAAGAAGATCAATGATATTGCAGAAATGTTGAAATGTAGGAGGTATGTGATTATATATTTTATATGATTTATTCTATTTAAATTATTTATTTATATGTGTTAATCATTGTCATCATCGTCATCATTGTTGTCTTGATTTTCATCATCAATCAACATATTCATCATTCTTCTCATCATTTTCATCTTCATCATCATCAATGTCATTGTTGTCTTCATCGTCATCATCACCATTTTCATCATTGTCATCGTCATTGTCATCACCATAATCAACATTGTCCTCCTCCTCCTCCTCACCATCATCGTCATCATCGTCATTTTCATCATCGTCGTCATTGTGATTGTCATGATCATCATCATATCACCATCATCATAAACAAAATTGTGATCCTTCTCCTTCTCCTCATCATCATCATTGTCATTGTCATTGTAGTCATCATATTCATCATCATCGTAATCGTTATCATCCTCGTCATTGTCATCACCATAATAAAAATTGTCGTCATACTCCTGCTACTCATCATCATCATCAATGTCATTCTTGTCATCATCATCATCTTCATCATCATTATTTTCATTTTCACCATCATCATCATTTCCATTGTAATGATCATCATCATAATCAACATTATCATCGTCCTCATCATCATCATCCTCATTGTCATTTTCTTTGTCGTCATATTCAACGTTGTCATTATAATCACCATAATAAACATTTTCCTCCTCCTCCTCCTCCTCCTCATCGTCATCATTTTCATTGTTGTCATTGTCATCATAATCATCATTTCCATTTTTCATGATCATCACCATATTGTCATCATCGTAATCAAAATTTTCATCCTCCTCCTCGTCATCATTCATCGTCATCATTGTCATTTTCATTGTATTCATCATCATCATCGTCATCATTCTCATCATCATAATCAACATTCTCATTGTCCTCCTCCTCATCATCATTTTCATTGTCATCGTCATCATTGGCATTGTCCTCATCGCCATTGATATACTATAACTATAACTCCTTACCCTTTTAACATTATCACCCTTAATATATAACCCCTTACCCTTTTAACATTATCACCCTTATCCTACCTGACCTTATAAGTATAACCAATGTAACCCATCACTTTTGTAACCTTTATAACTTTGACCTATATAACTCTTATAATCATTACCCTTTAATATTTATAATCAATATAACCCCTAATCCCTATAAACTTGTAACCCTAAATCCATATAACCTCTATAAACCTTAATTCATATAACTCTTCAATGATAAACCTTATAACCACTATCTCCTAACATATATAACCCTAATACATAATCCTAGTGAACACTTACAATCCTGTATAACCGCTCACCCTTAAAACTGTTAATATAAACCTAGATCATGTATTCCACAAAAATCCTAAACCATAACAATAGCACATATATTCTTTAACATTAATATGTTTAACCTTTATAACCCCTAATCTTGATAATACTTATCACCCCTAATCCCTATAACAATTCTCATCCCTAACCCTCTATAACCTCTAATATATCCCATATACCCTACAACTTATAATCTCTATATGTATCACCCCTAACCCCCTAACCCTTTTAACTCATATAAATCCCATAACTCTTAACTAATTTTACTCCAAATCTCTATAGGCGCATAACTTGTAACTTCTAAACCCTTTATAATCCCTAACCATTACAAAACCCCTACCCTATGACCCTTATAATCCATATCATCCTTATAACCTCAAACCTTGATATTCCCTATCACTACTATCCCCTAACCATGGGAAGCCTTAACTTTTATAACCCTTACCCTTGTAACCTATAATCCCCATCCATTAAATTATATAACCTATAATCCTTGATAATTGTTAAACATTATACCTCTTGACACATAACTATTATAATCTCTAACACATAACCCCTATAACTCCTAAAACCTAAAACCCTTGACACATATGAATCCAAACAACTATAATATCTAAGCCCTATTTCCCTAACCCATTTAACCGTATAATAGCTTACTCTTATAACCATTATCATCCATAACCCATGTACCTCTAATATAAATCATTTAATCTCTGATATTTAATTGTCATAATATATATCACTTATAACACATAATATAACCACTAACTCATACATCCTATAAACCCTATAATGTCTAAACCCTAAAGCCTCTATAAACTAACCACAATAACCCATTATTGCTAAACTAGACTTACATCCTCTAAATCCAAACCCATATAACCACTTTACTCATATAACATGTCATTTTTAATCCATATAAGCTTGTACCCATAAGACATAAATCTATAATTCTCATCCCTAAACATTATTACTCTCAATAACTAACCCTTATAACCATAACCACTATCATTCATAAATCTTTATCCTTAAACCATATTAATCCCAATACCTAACTCTTATAACCATAACCATTATCCCTTATAACAGTTTATGTAACCACTAACACCTAATATAGTTAACCCCTATTTACTATAGCCTTGTACCACTACCCCATGCTTATCCCTAATATAATATTAAATCCCTATAAACTCTAACCCTTATGACCATGAATAATGTAAAAGGGTAAGGGGTTATATAATATTTTGGTTATATAAGGTAAGGATAAGGATAATGTTTTGGTCGTCATCATACTATATAACTTATTAATTATTATAATATATATAAATATATATTATATTATTATATTATTATATATTAGTTATATAATATATATTATATAAAACATAAAATATAATAACAATTAAAACAAAATAAAAACAAAGAAACAAAACTCGTGCCTAAGAAACTATGAAGATATTCAATCGAGCCCACCCGAGACAACAAGGAGACAAATCGAGCCCAAGAAAATGTGAAGGTATTCAGTCGATCCCACTTGAGACAACAAGGGGAAAACACGAGCCCACCAGTGAGGAGGTATGAGCCCACAACACGAGAGACTACTATATATAGAGATGACCTCGAGTGACTACTAGAGATAGAGACAGAGGATACCCCACCTATAGAAGAAATAAAGACAAGGGAGATACGCTCAGGGGACCAACAATGCCACCAAAATTAGTGAGCACCTCTGCATTTTCCTCTTTGTAGGGTTATTTTTTATGTCAAAATGATATATTTAAGCATGGGATTGAACCCACGACTTCATCATGGATCTTGTGACAAAGCCTCCTTATTCTTTGGACATGATTTTGGGGCTAAGATCGTATAAATTTTGAAAGAAACCCTTACCCACTTGAATTTGGCCTGCACCAAGCCTAGAGAACCAAGGAAATGTAAGAAACCCACTTAAGAAGTACAAAATAATAGTTCCCTATTTCAAAGCCAAGGAAATGTAAGAAACCCACTTATAAAAATTAAATAAAAATTCAATTTAAAGTAATTTCGCCCATTACAATTATTCATTTAAGAAAGGATTTCAGATTTCACCATTTTATAAGTGAGTAATTATGGTTGGTAGGTGTAATGTCAGAAACTATAATGATTTCCAAACTTAAAATGCCATTGTTTGTCTAAGAAAAATAATATATAGGTTATTCACTATGTTTTTGTGTCTAATAGTGACCATCTTCAACGTGTTCAGTGATCATCTTGTGGATCTATTTCTATCAGCCAAAGACATAGAATTACAATAGGTTACATACTCATGGTTTTGATTGCACACTTGGATTGATATGGCATAGAATTGGTTGTACTCTTTGGCAAAGCCTTGGAGCTAACATTCCATTTGTTTCCCTTTTTGAACATGTGTATGAAACCTACACTATCAATGAAGACCCAAGCCTTTTGAACCTAATTAGCAAAGTAATGGTAGGAGTGTTTCCAAGAGAAGCAACCTTGGACGATAAATAAGTAAAGCCTAAAAAAATTGTTTACTTGATCCCATTTTAAGCAAGGGGGGAATAAAATTTGAAAGGGTTTTAATAGAATTGTTTTTAATCTATGGGAGAATTCAATTTTCACATAGAGAAATATCTACATGTAAAATTTTTAGGAGATGCTTCCCTCTTTAACCATAACCCTATCAAATTTAATATTATCCTGAGAGGAAGGAATCATCTCTCAAAGTAATTTTCATTTACATGCATATGGGATTTGTAGATCTATAGTGCTTCACATCAACATAAACACTTTGTGATGTCTACAAGTGCATTATCCACAACATGAACGTTTTTTCCTTAATTTTTTGTCCATATTTCTTCTACTACAAAGAAGGGAAATTCACTCCTCCTACATATGGTAACTCAACCCATAAACTTTGCCTTCCATCACTAGTTTATATGGGTTTGATAGCCTCTAGAATTCTTCATCTTTGTCCTAGAGATAAAGATTTTCCATAATCATCTAACGTGTATCCATGAGCACTACATCACACTTGGTCTTTCCAACAAACTCAATAGAGATTTCAACGCTAAATGTTCATTGTAGATTACAACCAATGTTTCATCCTTATGTAGTTATATTAGTAAATATGCATTTGCAAGACTCACCAAGGATTAAATTAAACTCCTTCATTAATCTCTCTAAAATGATTCTGTTGATTATCATTTTCAAACATGGAATTCACCATCAATGTCTTCACTTTCACCTTCACATAAAATAACACCATTCGTACTTGATTATGAGATTTTTATTGGCTAGGAAATTCTAGTTCACATTTATGTTTTTCACATTATTAATTATGTGCTCATTTTCTTTATCTCCATATTGGGACAATAATTAATTGAAATATTAACCTATTCAAATTACAATCCTACTGCTCTCATGGGTATCATCTAGGCGAGGAGACATCTCCTTGAACATTCCCTTTAAAAGAATAATTTTCCCACTAGTGTTCAACCAGTTTCATTGTAACATGGACTATATTACAAGGCTTACTAAGTTTCTCTAGTTTTTTGAGAAGGATGGACATATAGGTGTGTTTTAAAGAAGTATATTGCACCTATGCTAAGTTATATGAATTTTTGTTTTGGCATTTGCCAATTTTTTGGTGGATGAATTGTGCTTAGGCTTATAATATGAGTTTATTGTATGTGGGGATGCAACCATTTAGAAAATGATGAAATTTTCTTAGGTTTGTCATATATGTCATCTTTCCAAGGACCTTGACTGGCTATGTATAGTGGATAATCTATGTATGAGTAGTCTCCAACCCTTTTATCCATAACATCCTTAGTCTCCTATGAAAATTTTATAACCTTGCTTTGAAATTACAACCAGAGATACATATGCCTCCAAGTTGAAAGGCATCCCTTATATTTGTTGATCTACCTCATACTTGAGAGAATACTCACTAATTTGTATTGTAAAGTAGAAAATGATTCCTTGAGATTGTAGACATTAACAATGAACATTCTAATGGTTTCTAACCACTTACATTGACCTCATACTTCTCCCATAATTCATTAAAATATTAACTAATGTAATGTGGACTAAGTAATATGCTCATGAATCAACAATCATGAATAATTTATATCCTTGTAGGTGAAAGTATCCTTATATTTGTAATTATATTTTCRTGACCTCTCCTTAGGCATGAAATGATAGATTCTTAACACAACATCAAAATTAACTATGAATTATTTAATAGATTCTCATTATATTTTAACATGCCCAATTTWCTTTTGCAACACTTGGTGAATGTAAAAATATAATGAGAATAATCAAATACATACTTGATCTCTGATCTGAGGAAGATKAACTTCTAATAACTATAATTTGTTTCTCCTAATATTTTACTCAATTCTTGGTGTAGTTGATAAACCCTATGATTACCTATCAAATATATGTACTACTTCCCRTTGCAAATATGAGGCATCATCCACATACTACACTCYGCCAAATTATTTAGGTAGTATTTTGAGAAATCAAGTTTYGACACTCCCTCAAACTGCTAAGAATATATTGTTTGACTAAGATATGGMTTAGGGAATATATTTTTTTGACTTACATGACTAACCTATGGATAACCTATAACCTATGGATTAGGGAATATATTTTATATCCTTCAAGGAGTATTTGATATTATGTGGATTAAAATATAATATCTAGAGCTACCAATACACTGAAGATTTGGTTGTATTTTAAATGACAACATGCTTTTTGATATAATGCTACATATCAACATACCTTAAAACTACACTTAGATGAACTCTATAACATGACTAACATTCCACTCTATGTTTGTCCTATGCCTCATAAATTATGCCAATAGCTTGTCTCTCTCCTAATCATGACAACATGTTTTTGGGTATGATGCTACACATCAACATACCTTCAAATTACACTTACATGGTGTTGTAGGAAAATTCCCCTGCGGACAGGTGAATTCCCTCTTGGATCTTAGACCCCTATGACCAAGATAGAAAAGTGCTAACTTTGAACACTGACTTTCCTTTAAACATAGCTAAGCTAGTCAATAGAGAAGATGAAGAAAGTATGAGTACCTTTTTACGAAGTTTGTCCTCGCTCAGTCCAAGTTGAGCTTGATCTCCTAGTCATTTAATGAGTCATGCAATCCAATAAACATCGAAGACAAAGCATACTTCCTATTCTACCATGATTAGTTTAAAGCTAGATTTATCCAAAAGACAAGCTCATGCACATGTACACAAACTTGAAGGAAATAGGCCAAGCACATGTATTAATGAGAACTCAAAAGAGATACTTACAAACCATTGATGAAGTTGCAACAGCCTCTCCAAGTCCTCCTCATCCATCCCTTACACAAATCTCCCAAGACCATAAGTTTGATACCTCCAATTTGCTTCCTTCCTTATGAGATCATAAGTTTGGTATCTCTAAACTTCTCCATGCTCCTCCCCTCCATGGAAATCCCTCATTATATAGGATTTGGAGGCTTAACCACCATGGAGAGGATCTCTCATCATATCCACTAAAGAAGGGATCTCTAAGATATTTGAGGAGAAAATATTTCTTAGTGATTTTAGGGAGGAAATATCTCTCAAGGATTTTAAGGAGGAAATATTTCAACCATCCATGAGATCCTCCACCTTACCTAAAAAATAGGAAACCAAATGTGAGGTGGATTCTCACACTTAATTAATTTCTTTCCCATGAATAATAATAATAATARTTCATGTGCACTTGGTATTTTGGCCTTCATGTAATATATCGMTCCTCCGCATTGACTAGGGATTGTGACATAGGTTATTCTATGGTGTCAAGGTCTATGAGACACTTATATGACACTTATGACACTTAGGGCGAGGTRCCCAAGTGTGAAAATTTCATGTGTAACAGAATGACCCCTAAAGTGTGAGGTCAGAAGAGAGAATGATGGCCGAAACACTTTACAAATCTTTAATGCAAGGGTGTGGAGTTGGAGAACCTGGAAGAAGCTTCAAACAACCATCAAATAATATTAATATATGTTCCATTTCCAAGGCATGCATACCTATGCTCGGAATACGAGATGACTCAAAGCATGACCACCGACCAATACATTACAGATCCATGAAAAAATATTGACTAAGGATATGGCCACCAAATATAAAATGTGGATCCATACCTCCATGACATGAACTGATCGTAGCCACGAAAAATACACAGTGGATCTACGAGATGATAAAACATAGCCACGGACCAATAGAATGTGGATCTATGTGACAATCTATATCAACATGCTCAATTGATCTCCTTCGTAGCCTAGGCAAAGCAGTTAACAGAGTGAAAGTTCAACCCAAGGTCTTCATCCCAATCCCGATGTTGTACAAATCTAGCCATGTGAATAGATTTTTTTGATGTTGAACATGGTAGAGACCACTTTATTACCAGTCAATGAGGTAAATCGTTAACAAGTGCGAGGGAAATCACCAGT
>JASDQU010737401.1:71809-95230 GCA_032191745.1 Picea mariana
GACGGTAAAAGTCTCAAAGTGAAAAAAAAACATATTTTCTGATGCCCACATGGGCTGTCTGTGTATAGGGTGAGTGTACACATGGGATGGCTATGTATAGGGTGAGTGTACATGCGGGCTGACTGTGTACAGGGAGTGTGGACTGAATAACCTCATGGAGATTTTTGTTTGAGCTGGTGCCAAGCTCTTGGATGATGAGGCAGGTTCCAGATCTGCATTCTATGGCCTTAGATCTATCACTAAGAAACTGGTATGGTTACATTTTTGTCTTGATAGATGCTATTGTTTGATATGTTGTGAATGCTTAGGGAATTCTTGGTATGGCTTCTATGATGTGGCTCAATCTGGTTGATTTGGTGGATGGAGTGAGAAACACTCTTTTGAATTAGTAGTGGCATGATTGTTATGGTATACTAGTTATTTATACATGATTGATACAACATTCATATTGACTTGTTGTGGAGCATGAGTGTTACCCATGTTTTTGGTCATCTTGATGGTGTATTGATGATGGTGTACTCAAGCTCCTAATAAGAACTTTCTCCTGAGAAAAGTGACATTCATCTCTTCTTAGAAAACATATTTTTGAAGAGATTTCGCAGGCTGCTTATATCCTAGGGTGCGAACTTCTCGCACTGTGCTACATAGCTAGGGTGCTAACTTGTTCTCAAGCTTGGAAAAAGATGAAGTATCAATGGTTCTAGAAGGGAATCTTCTAGAGAATGGGTTGGCATTTGAATGGTTATATTTTTACTGGTTTCCATGATATTGTGGGATCATTCTTATCCAAGTAACCATCTTATCCTCTCCTATATATTGATGGAATTCTCATGGAAAAGGTTAAGCAAGATTCATTGGAGAATTGGTGAAAGAATTGTGTGAAGGGCCTAGCTTGAACAGGAGCTTGGAGACTCTAGCAAGTCTATCAAGAGGAATTGGATCTTCTTCATACAAGGATCGAGCAAGTGTGTGTGTGTTGGAACCAAGAGCCACTNACTTTATTGTGTAATTCCTTGATCATACACATAAGTTGACGATTGAATATATTTTTCTATCTTCACTTTGGTTGGTTTGTGTTGTCTTGGTCTTGACCTCACAAGAGCACCGGAGTGAAGTGGGAGCAAAAAAGACCCTAGGAAGTGATACATAGGTATGTTACTTGTTCCTCCCTACTAGCTAATTCAATGGTCATAACTTAGGGAAAGATTCATGTCATGTCCTGTTTTGTTCTAGATCCAGGTGGATCTAGGGAGATCTATTAGTGTCTGCACCTACCAATTAGTCCGATAATAATGAGCAAGCTATTGGAGAGCTTGGATGTGTTGTGGCTGGTTGTGGGTCAGTTTGGACAGTGGAAGAATGAAGAGAAAGTGATTGCAGGTTGCAGAGGATCTGAGCATGTGAAGCAAAGAAAAACCCTAAGTGCTCAAGAGCATATGCTTGTTACATTATACACTGGCTGCATTCACACGCGGGCTGTAGTGATCTAGAGTGCGTTCACACGAGGGTTGCACTACTGACAGGTCGTGTACCTGTTGATAGATTGATATCTGTTGAGGATTGTTGCCTCATCTCAGTTGGTGCTGAGAATGTAAGTCGAGTCTTGCATATAGAGCTGGTGCTCTTATAGAGTTGTACTCTTTTCAGTTGTTGCTGATAAACCCAAGGATTGTAGTCCGTAATAAATTTTTTTTTATACATACACCTTGTGTTCTCTGTGTCCATTATGATGATGACTTGTTGATGATATATTGTTGATATATGTTGCTAATATGTGCCTACATCTAACTGGTTATAAATGACAACAATGAGTAATGAATAAATGTTGAATGCTAATAGATAAGTTTTGTGCAAGAGGGATGTTTTGGGAAAAAGAGACCCACACTCATTCACCCCCCCTCTAAGTGTGGTAGGTGTGTCCAAAAATATTCTTGTTTCTAGGCCTTAGATTGTATTTTTGTTGGATTTCGTCCATTATATTATCAACGATTCCTTGATAAGCTGAATCCTTTGCAATATTTTTATTCTCGTCATTTTCAAACCTGTATTTTGTATTTAAATATTTTTCATAATCTTGTCTCGTCAAATAAGGTTCTTGACAATCATCACCAAAATTATTCATATCTTCTTCTAACTCCTCAAAATTTCGTATATCTTCTCTTCCTATAAAATTTTCGTTTTTAAAGGGGGATTGAATCTTTTTTTCTTCATTCTTAATTAGTCTTTGTTGCATTTGAGGGTTATGATTTATCCTGAAATCATTTCTAGGGAAATGATCATTCTTAGATTGATCTAATTCCATTTTCGAGATTTTATTTGACAATTATTTAATTATTCTGGCCATGTCATCCATATTATCTTCCGAAGACCTCCCATATCCAGAGAGTCATGCTTTTTCTCTGTACCGTCTGGTTTCTTTATTTCCCATTTCAAATTAATGTTTTAATTTTCCTGATGCTGTCATGTTTGATTCAATTTCTACAACATCATCCTGCATTTTAGTGAGATCAACAGATCTCCTTTCGCTTAACAATAAATCGAAATCATTCTCAAAATCCCCTACAAAAGTTACTTTCGTTGGAGGTTGGGAAGGTTTAACCTCGGCTGGAATCTTATTATATAATTTATTAAATCTTTGAGTAAACTCAAGAACCAATTCTGAGTTTTTATTTCTCAAAGCTCCAAACTCGGTTAGATAGTAAAGATGATCTTTCCTTTCTCCCTGTTAGCGCTCTATAATTTGCCTAAGGTTGCTGAGGCAATCACATAGGTAACCTCGAACCACTTCGAGTCTTGGATATAGCCCTCCAAGACTCAGAGAGGGATCTCTCTTTTAGATTTAACTTGGTTTGTAAGGAATGGATTTTAGGCTAGCTATGAAAGTTATAAAAATATGGAGTTTTTTATTTTTAAATGGTTAGTTTGGGACAGCAAGGAGGGCCATTGGGCAAATGGGGTCTGTACTTTAAAAATGTGATTCACATTTCAGATCTAGACAAAGATTTTACACAGGGCAAGGTGGCAGAAATATTGGATCGAAATAAGTCTTGATGATGTCGATTTGAGGAAGAAATAGGGGAGGAAAAAACCAGGCAAAGGAGCAGCTAAGAATTCCTAAACTAGCTTTTTAGAAGATAAACATAAAGATTATCACAAGCTGAGAGGCAGAATATCTGCTGATAAATTATTCTTCTATTACTTTCCTTCTGATAATAAGAACTGAAAACAAATTGAAAGATAACAGGAAAAACTCAACAAAGATAAGAAACACCACCAGCATCTCCACACAGGAATCCTGTGAAAAACATGTCCTTTACTGATCAGTCTTTAAATGATTACAAAGAAAAGTTTCTGGTCAAGCACAGCCCATAGTCCATCACAATAAAAACACCCTCTTCAGATCCAGCCAAAAAGAAAGACATTCTACTTGCTGAAAACACACTCATACAGGTCGAAACCTCCTCACACCCAGTCCCAGTCGAACTATTTTTTTTGTTCTTTACAGGTCTATAAATACAAAGTATATCTCAGTCTTCAGAAGATTTGAGCTTTAACTCTGCTTGCTAAGAATAGAAAAACAGTTACAACAAAATATTGACACCTGTAGAGTCTCTCTACAACAAACCCAACAATAAATTAAAGGAAAAAACTAAATCTAGAAACTGTTGGTACGTCGTCTCAAATTTGCTGAGATGGTTGTGATGCCTATCCCTCGAATCTTGGAAACAATGGCCATTTGTCCCTTTGGTTGCCTCGGATTCTGGAGATGATATTCTTCTGGTTGGATTTCCTCCCGTAATTTCTCAATTGTAATTTGAATGCCCTGCTAGAGAATGCCACTTGTGCTTTGCTGATATCCAAAATGTTGAATAGATTCACCACCTGATGATGATCTGCTCCTAGAAAACTGGATAATTGGTTGATATGATGATCTTCATTTATTAAATTATTGCCACCTTCCCTCGACTACCAGCTGCATTTGAAATGATGCTTCAAGACAATGATGCTCTGCCACCTCTGTCTAACTGCTTTGCCACTAACTTCAGCGATTTGCAGTTGGAATTTCCTTTTAAATCGGTGTCCCTCATTAACAATTAAATTTTTCCAACCATAGCAAGCCAAATTTGCATGCTGACCAATCCAAATGAAAACCTCACAGTGGGTATCCAGTACCATGATATCCTCTATCAATAGGTCATCTTGAATAAAGTTGAAGACTTCTGTAGGATTTTTCAAATGCACAAGAATACAAGTGAGGATCTCCACCAGATTCTTGGGCTCCCCTCTGGCTTACATAGCTTTGCTTCTCACCTAATACATTCCAAAATGCTGCTGGTTTTGTCCCTTCTTTCACAGATTTTGAACTAATGCCAGGCGGATCAACTTAAATCGATTTACAGTTGTGACGATCTGTACCACAGACTTTGAAAAGTGTAGCACAATCTCCCATATTTGCCTCATCCATTGAATTGTTCTCTACATTGTCTTTTATCTTGCCGATATTCATTTTACCATCTAGAATGCCCAGGTTTGGAAACAAAGAAATAAACTGGGCTGGCTCTTTTCCTTGAACAAGACGTCCCTGTACAGTCCTGCCTTTCAAAGAAACAGCTATTGAGTTCATCAGTTGAGCTGCTGTTGTTTTATTTCTCCTGTGTACTCTACCGCCCTAGCTAGAAACATAGAAAATAATCCTCTCTTCGGTCTCCTCTTGTATGGTAAGTATACAAAATGATATAGCAGTCTTGACTGTAAAATTTTCCAACCTCCTCTTTTGGAATTGGAGCCTTAGTATTGTTGTTAACCAGCCATACCTCTAGTTTCCCATTTTCTTCTAGCAAAGGCAGAACTTCATCTTTTACTACAACACTATGATTAGACATTTCCTAAGACAAAACCCATGCACAAAGGTTAATGTAAACACTTTTACAATTTGACCTTTCATAAATTTCATTTTCCTTATTAACTGCATCTGCAATAGCAAACTCTAATTTTGCAGTTGTTCCACAAGTCGATTCAACTACATCTGTCGGATTGCAGTTGGGATATGACTGTGACGATTTCTTTTGCTCATCAACCAACAATGAGTTCTGCCCACCAAGCTTTGCATTTATTTTCAATATAACATTATAAATGTACTCAAGCTTGCATTTTTTGACATGATCTTCCAAGCAACACTGGGTCCAAACACTAAACTCCAACTCACATAAACTATTTACAGTAGCATAAAGGTGTTTGTTATCTTGTTGAGGCATTATGCAGAGGATAAGATCGAGAGGGTTACCATTCTTCTCCGCTGATTCTGTCATATGTTTAATGACACCTTCAACATTCCCATTTATCTCTGTTGTCGGTGGCGTTGCCAAATTAGGGTTCATAAGCACACCTGGTACGCGCAGTCGCCTTCTATGCATGCATGTTTCTCTGCGTTGGACACCTTGACTTTGGTTCAACACCTAGAGTAGTATTTAGAAGCTGTTCTTTATATTTTTGGTTTCCTGTGGGCAATATCCCACATTCACGTGGTAAACTAAACTTTGGGCATTTAAATCAGCTGACAGTCTCATGTTGTGTCGATGAAGTGAGCCCGAGGCTGGGCTTTGGAGTTTGGTGTTAGCGCTGACTTTGGCTTGTGTGTTTGCTGTTGGTGCATGAAATGGTGCTTATCCTTGGTGTCGATCATTCAGAGGTTGGCCCTAGGCCACTATAACTTTTGCTAAAATTTTGTTAATTTGTTCATAAAACTCTGCATAAAGGCAAAGGCCGAGGGGCCAAAATTTTCTTTTTAAGCTAAATTCACCAAACATGGATTATAAAACCCACATTAGGCTAATAAACCCAACTTTTCATTTGACCCACAAGAGTCAAATTTTTCCATTTCAAAACACTTCACAATTTTTTGCACCGGAACTCGCTTTGAAACTTGTGCACAAGCACTCATCTTATGCTTGGTCAGTGTCGGGTGCTTTTCTCCACCTTCACCATGTGTCATGAGCGAACACATATGCCTGAAAAAGATAAATATTATTCAGAACACTGATTTCCTATTATATAGGGTTCTAACATAGGCTCCACCTGGGGAAGATAGCTCCGAAGGAGGTCTCTAGAATCGTTGAACTCTGAATTTCGCCGACCAGCTGATCATTGGGCTGCCCCCAAACTGTAAACTGAAAATAAACTATGAAGAGACAAAAAAGAAGGTGCTCATCCTGATGAGCTTATTGGCGCATTCCTACCTACCCTGCTTTGCTAACAGTTACTTCTTCAATCAGGTAATGAAAAAGTGCCAATGAAGCCAATCAAGTAGTTGATCCCATGATTGGATCTCCTCATCGTGCTTGGTGAAAATCAAGGCTGAAATATGTATTGGCATTTGATGACATGTTTGGTCGTTATGGAGAAAACATGTTTGAAAACTTGAGCTAACATAAGCCTCCATGTAATCTGCTATAGGATCAATTAAATCATGATCTATTTGTTGATTCTCCAAGTATTCATTTAGCATTCTAACATGGATAATTTTCCCATTCGTGTCCTCAATATTAGACCATGATTTCAACTGTTCAATTTCAGACTTAGGCTTGCAAACAAAGGATTCATCAATCATAAAATTGAAATATGATACAATATCTTTTGATTTTGGAGACGTAAGATTCTCATAAAATTGTTTTGGATGTTGGAAACTATAAGACTGAATCTGAGTATTCAAAATCTCAATATCCATTTCAAGTCTTTCAGCAAACAGCTCGAGAACACAAATTTTAATTTCATGAGGAAAATTTTTTGATTTCCAACAATGAAACATGGTTTTTAACGAAACTTCATCAAGTGGAAAATATGCTAAATCATCCCTGAAATCTTTGATAGCTTCACAATGTATAGGATTTTCCACATACCTCTTCATCTTGAAGCATCATCAAGGCTTTGAAATCTGGATTCTTCAGCAGTGAAGTCGCTTGTGAATTTTGAAGCTTGGGATCTTGAACAATGGAGTTTCCAGGTGAATGGTACAGCCTTCCTGTGTTTGGCTTCTGTTCACCATCAGAAGTCAAAACTGAACTTGAAGTGTAGCTCTGGAGAAAGTTCCCCAGTGGAGTCGCCAAAAATGTTAGTGCTCTGTAATTTTCCTAAGGCTGCTGAGGCAATCACAGAGGTAACCTCGAACCACTTTGAGTCTTGAATCTATCCCTCCAAGACTCAGAGAGGGATCTCTCTTTCAGATTTAACTTGGTTTGTAGGGAATGGATTTTAGGCTAGCTATAAAAGTTATGAAAATATGGAGTTTTTGATTTTTAAATGGTTAGTTTGGGACAACAAGGAAGGCCATTGGGCAAATGGGGTCTGTAGTTTAAAAATGTGATTCACATTTCAGATCTAGACAAAGCTTTTACACAGGGCAAGGTAGCAGAAATATTGGATCGAAATAAGTCTTGATGATGTCGATTTGAGGAAGAAATAGGGGAGGAAAAAACTAGGCAAAGGAGCAGCTAAGAATTCCTAAACTAGATTTTTAGAAGATAAACATAAAGATTATCACAAGCTGAGAGGCAGAGTATCTGCTGATAAATTCTGCTTCTATTACTTTCCTTCTAATAATAAGAACTGAAAACAAATTGAAAGATAACAGGAAAAGCTCAACAAAGATAAGAAACACCACCAGCATCTCCACATAGGAATCCTGTGAAAACCATGTCCTTTACTGATCAGTCTTTAAATGATTACAAAGAAAAGTTTCTGGTCAAGCACAGCCCACAGTCCAGCACAATAAAAACACCCTCTTCAGATCCAGCCAAAAAGAAAGACATTCTACTTGCTGAAAGAACACTCATACAGGTCGAAACCTCCTCACACCCAGTCCTAGTCGAACCCTTTTTTTGTCCTTTACAGGTCTATAAATACAAAATATATCTCAGTCTTCATAAGATTTGAGCTTTAACTCTGCTTGCTAAGAATAGAAAAACAGTTACAACAAAATATTGACACATGTAGAGTCTCTCTACAGCAAACCCAACAGTAAATTAAAGGAAAAAACTAAATCTAGAAACTGTTGGTAGGTCGTCTCAAATTTGTTGATATGGTTGTGATGCCTATCCCTCAAATCTTGGAAACAATGGCCATTTGTCCCTTTGGTTGCCTCGGATTCTAGAGATGATATTCTTCTGGTTGGCTTTCCTCCCGTAATTTCTCAACTGTAATTTGAATGCCCTGCTGGAGAATGCCACTTGTGCTCTGCTGATATCTAAAATGTTGAACAGATTCGCCACCTGATGATGATCTGCTCCTAGAAAACTGGATAATTTGTTGATATGATGATCTTCATTTATTAAATTATTTCCACCTGCCCTCGACTTCCAGCTGCATTTGAAACGATGCTTCAAGACAATGATGCTCTGCCACCTCTGTCTAACTGCTTTTCCACTAACTTCAGCGATTTGCAGTTGGAATTTCCTTTTAAATCGGTGTCCCTCATTAACAATTAAATTTTTCCAATCATAGCGAGCCAAATTTGCATGCTAACCAATCCAAATGAAAACCACACAGTGGGTACCCAGTACCATGATATCCTCTGTCAACAGGTCATCTTGAGTAAAGTTGAAGACTTCTGTAGGCTTTTTCAAATGCACAAGAATACAAGTGAGGATCTTCACCAGATTCTTGGGCTCCCCTCTAGCTTACATAGCTTTGCTTCTCACCTAATACATTCCAAAATGTTGTTGGTTATGTCCCTTCTTTCACAGCTTTTGAACTAATGCCAGGCGGATCAACTTGAATCGCTTTACAGTTGTGATGATCTATACCATAGACTTTGAAAAGTGTAGCGCAATCTCCCATATTTGCCTCATCCATTGAATTGTTCTCTACATTGTCTTTTATCTTGCCTATATTCATTTTACCATTTAGAATGCCCAGGTTTGGAAACAGAGCAATAAACTGGGCTGGCTCTTTTCCTTGAACAAGACGTCCCTATACGGGCCTGCCTTTCAAAGAAACAGCTATTGAGTTCATCAGTTGAGCTGTTGTTGTTTTATTTCTCCTGTGTACTCTGCTGCCCTAGATAGAAACATAGAAAATAATCCTCTCTTCGGTCTCCTTCTGTATGGTAAGTATACAAAATGATATAGCAGTCTTGACTGTAAAATTTTCCGACCTCCTCTTTTCTAATTGGAGCCTTAGTATTGTTGTTAACCAGCCATACCTCTAGTTTCCCATTTTCTTCTAGAAAAGGTGGAACTTCATCTTTTACTACAGCACTATGATTAGACATTTCCTGAGACAAAACTCGTGCACAAAGGTTAATGTAAACACTTTTACAATTTGACTTTTAATAAATTTCATTTTCCTTATTAACTGCATTTGCAACAACAAACTCTGATTCTGCAGTTGTTCCACAAGTCGATTCAACTGCATCTGTCGGACTACAGTTGGGATATGACTGTGACGATTTCTTTTGCTCATCAACCAAAAATGAGTTATGCCCGCCAAGCTTTGCATTTATTTTCAATATAACATTAGCAATGTACTCAGGCTTTCATTTTTTGACATGATATGCCAAGCAACACTGGGTCCAAACACTAAACTCCAACTCACATAACCTATTTACAGTAGCATAAAGGTGTTTGTTATCTTGTTGAGGCATTATGCAGAGGATAAGCTCAAGAGGGTTACCATTCTTCTCCACTGATTCTGTCATATGTTTAATGACACCTTCAACATTCCCATTTATCTCTGTCATCGGTGGCGCTGCCAAATTAGGGTTCATAAGCACACCTGGTACGCACAGTCGCCTTCTATGCACGCATGTTTCTCTGCGTTGGACACCTTGACTTTGGTTCAACACCTGGCGTAGTGTTTAGAAGCTGCGCTTTATATTTTTGGTTTCCTGTGGGCAATATCCCACATTCGCGTGGTGAACTGAACTTTGGGCATTTAAATCGACCGACAGTCTCATGTTGTGTCGATGAAGTGAGCCCGAGGCTAGGCTTTGGAGTTTGGTGTTAGCGCTGACTTTGGCTTGTGTGTTTGTTGTTGGTGCACGAAATGGTGCTTATCCTTGGTGTCAAGTATTCAGAGTTTGTCCCTAGGCCACTATAACTTTTGCTAAAATTTTGTTAATTTGTTCATAAAACTCTACATAAAGGCAAAGGCCGAGGGGCCAAAATTTTCTTTTTAAGATAAATTCACCAAACATGGATTATAAAACCCACATTAGGCTAATAAACCCAACTTTTCATTTGACCCACAAGATTCAAATTTTTCCATTTCAAAACACTTCACAATTTTTTGCACCGGAACTCACATTGAAGCTTGCATGCAAGCACTCATCTTATGCTTGGTCAGTGTCGGGCGCTTTCCGCCACCTTCGCCATGCGTCATGAGCGAACACATATGCCTGAAAAAGATAAATATTATTCAGAACACTGATTCCCTATTATATAGGGTTCTAACACTCCCCATTATCTGATAAAAGCATTTTTTAACTCATCATATGATCCTATGGATCCTGCTGGAAGTCCTCGAAACCAGGTTCTCACCTGACCTTCGAAAGTTTGAATGAGAAGCCTCGAATAAATTTCCTCGTACTCAAGGCCAATGATATCGACAAATTGATCAAAGAAATTTATGTGCTCAATTGCAGTTAAATCTCCCTCTCCAGTGAACTTTGGCAGGTTTTTCATATAATTTTTGGGTAAGTCATGGAGGGGGACTGGGAGAACCAGAGGAGCATATCTAGCAGCTACCTTAGCAAAAATTATAGGAGGTGGAGGTGGTACTTGACCTGCTCCTCCTCCTCCTATACATTTGGCACCACCTACTCTGGCCGTAGCCGTTGATGCTTTAAGAGATGAAACTTTTGGATTCATGAAAGGCTTTTGAAGAATGTGTAGTGACCTTTCGGCTCCTTAAGAATTTAGCGAAAAAGATTAAGGAGACAGAAAATTAGAAAAGATGGGAACAAGGAAATGTGGACTAGATTCTTTAGATTTGTAGGACGTATACTCAGTAGACCCAACAGGAGTCAAGTCTAGGTAATAGATATATTCCTCAGAGTTTTGAGAGGTTGTAATCTTGTCAACTTTAATCTCGAAAGAAATCAACTCTGGTTTTAGGGTTTCGTCTTCAAATTTATCCGAAGATGTTTCGCTGAAAAGGAGTTGGATAGGAACTTCTTGTGAAGTTAACTATTCCAATAAAACTTTAGTATTTGATTTGGGTTGATAAACCTTACTTACTGACACTATAGTCTGTTTAAGTTATCTTCTTGGTTTCAAAATTTTTTCTCGGTCAGATACAGGTGAAGTCTGCTTATTGTCTCGATTTTTTTTGGTATTCTTTTGATTAAATGTCAGTTTATTAATTGTGGAGTCACAAAGTGACAAATAAAAATAGCCTTATAATGTATTCAATCTTTGTTCACTATCAAATAAAGAAACTTACCAATTTTGTTCTTCCTAAGGAAAAATAACTTTATTTCTTCATTCCCTGAAAACGGTGCCAAAAAGATGTTGTTCCTGAGTTTATACTTAAGGATTCAAAGTATAATGTCAAGGCATCTAAAAAATATAGATAGTTATTAATATGAACAGAAAATCAATTCTTTAGGAAAAAGAATCTATGGCTGATTTCTAAGTTGTCTTTGCCAAGCTTCCCAACGTTCCTGGACGTTTATGTCTTGTTCAATCACTGTCCATGAACATTCAATTTCAATCCGGGTGTTAGTGGTCTCTAAGATGGTATTAAACAATTTTAAAGCAATACCGGTATGATCCGTGAGACCGGGCTCGATATAAGGTTGTCTTGCAACAGGTACAGTCATGGAGAAGAGAAAAGTTAAAAGATTTGCCATTTTTTATGTTTTCTTTTTCTATTTTCAATTATATGAGAAAAGTTCCTAAAATTGAATTAATGTATAACAATTCAGAGGTCATTTTCCGTGTCTGAGTTAAATTTGAAAATAATGAATGTGATGAAAGAAAACATAAATTTGTTTAAATGAAGTGAGGCATCAATAAAAAAAGAATATCACTCTGCTACAGAAGAAGGAAATAGATGAGAAACCTTTAATGAAGAATAAAATATGGTAATCTAAATAACTCACAGGTCTTATGTTTTCTAATAGAAAACACAGAGGAAAATCTTTAAGCAA
Organism: Picea mariana; assembly: GCA_032191745.1. NCBI lineage: Eukaryota > Viridiplantae > Streptophyta > Pinopsida > Pinales > Pinaceae > Picea > Picea mariana. The sequence goes on from JASDQU010737401.1 coordinate 83,955, forward strand.
TCAGATAACTAAATAAACATATAACCACAATATATGTTGTACTAAGTTGTGATTAGGTATTCATCAAAAACATATGAATAAAGATGTTGGAATATGAAAGAACAGAAGAACACATAACTCAATATTGACGAAATATGGAGTCTCTGGTATGCACTTGTCTTAACTCTCGAAAAGGAGAGATTTCTCTATTACCATCGGCCAGGAAAAAAACCATCTTTTAGTCTTTTGAAACCATATTTATACAAAATGTTACCAAACCTAGACGGTTGGCATTCTCCCTACTCCTAGATAGTAATGATTACAAAATAAAAACTTGAACCGTTCCACTTGGTTCCTTTCTATCTCTCTGTCATACCGGTAGAATGGGCATCCATGTACTACTTCATTGATTCTTTGAAGTACTTCCTTCACCTGGTTCAAGACACTCGACACACATGCTTAGAAATTATACTAATATTCTTGAAGGATCTATCACATCCTTTGCCTAAAAAATATACAGCTTTCTCTGTAATTTCGGCAACCTGTCTTCAATCCTTTTATCTTCAAAATTTATTGACCGCAAATGTAAATTTGGATTTACCATCCATATATCCATTTAAGCGATGTCAACCTATTTCAACTATGAAATTTAAATCTAAGATTCATTTAATCTTTCTTTGATGTCAAGTTGATGTTTTATAACATTGATTTGTCCTAGTACTCCAGAACAATCATACTTTCCAATTCCTAGTTACTTTTTATCTATCAAATCAAAAGCCTCTTCACAATCCTCCTTTATTTCTTTGGCCATTCTTTTATTTTTGGATATATTGGCCTCCTGTGTATTTAGTATTATATCACCCTTGATTCGTTCTATGATATCCAATTTGGGAGTTATTGGTACCTCTTCTCTAGCCGAAGACACAACTGCCTTTTGAAAGGTGGTCTAGGCTGCAGTAGCCTCTTTTTTTGTGAAACCAATATTATCTAATGATTGATCTATCTCCTGAAAATAATCTTGGGTGATCCCTACCTTAGAAAATAGGTTTTTTTGTGTTGCTTCCAGCTTCTGATGCACTTCCAATGCTTAGGCTTGAAACACTACTATATTTACAACCTTGTTTTCAGTGGAACTTAATTTAGCTTGCAGCTTCTTTACTAATTCTTCTGGTTGAATGACCTTCCCTTGACTTGCTTGAGCAGTCTTGTGTATCTCTTCAATATCATATTTAAGTTGTTGAATTTCTTGTCTGTCATTGGCTCTTACCTGTTCGAGTCCTTTGCTGACCTCGTTTTTTATATTATTCTTTGTATTCCTTATTTGATCTCGCAGTTGACTTATCGTTTGATTCCTCTGCCTCAACCTTTCTTTCAGATTATCAACTGAGAATAAGTTGTTCATTTCAAAAGATCCCAAAGAGCCTCCCACATCTGTAGAAAAATTTTCTTCTTCTAGATTTTGTCCATCCAAAAGTACTCTATTCTTTTTTACCATTTCACCCTCTCTGATATGCATTTCTTTCTTCACTACGAATTTTCTTTTCTTATTGAAAAGGAACTCAGTGGGAGGTATCTCCTCAATAGGTATATGTGTGAAATATCTTATGAACATTGCCTTTGTATTAGGGTTTCCTCTGGTGAACTGTAATGGTGTGACAACCTCAATGGGGTTGCCGATTGTTGTGGATAATTGTTTCACGGCTTCTTCAGTAGTTGATTTCTCAGGTGAAGATTTCGGTATATATTCTCCTTTATTTATTATTGTCTCTTCTTGATCTTTTCCCTGGTTGTCTAATATCTCTGTATCTGGGATATTTCCCTTCTGTGTCGAGACCTTGGATTTCTCCAGGTTTTCCAAGGTTTCTTGTTTGGTAGAACTTCCAGCTTCTGGATTTTGGGTCTCTGTTTGTTGTGTAGCTGGAAATTTTAGGATTTTCCCTTGTAATAATTTGGGTAGGCCACTTTTTCGGTGCTTTTGGAAATTGTAAAATTCATCCATTTCACTAGGTAGTAGAGCTCAAACTCGGCTCAGAACTTCTTGGTAATATCTTACCTCTTGGAACATTTCGTCATGAGGGGAATCTTCATGTTCATAATTTTTAAGATTTCAACTGGCCATATGGTTTCCCATGACCCTCTATGGGTCGTGCTTCTTGAATTAAATGTTAACCAGTTTTATTTCTTCTAATGTCGAAGCCTCCACCTTGGAGTGATTGAAATACAATAAGGAAAATGAACCAATAGACAAAGGAAAATATGACCATATCTTTTTCTGCACAACTTTGAGCTCTTTTCTAATCCCGTCGAGTATAGTTTGTCATGCAACTTCATGACACACCAATCTTTCTGGTAAAAATTGCGGTAATGCATATGGAGGGATCGAGAAGCTGAAAACTCTGATATAAGAGAAGTGTTCCTCTATGTACCAGTCCTCTACCTTACCCAGGTTAACAATAACATTATCTGAAATTCTTGGCAGTGGGTGACCAAATATAACAATATGCATCGACACCACTACCCAATTACAGATTTCATAAAAGAAATATTTTGCCTTGTCTTCCCAGAGCTTTGAATGGTAATCATGAATTGGTTCTGCACTTTCTGGAGTCCAACTCTAGCTCATCGGCAGGAAAGGCATCATGAAATAGATAACATCCATAATATAAGCTCACATAAATAATGAAGTTGGTTTCCCTTTGGTTTTCTTTGTTTGGTATTCTAAGATTTCATTAGAAAGATTCTGCACATCATCATGGATATATACATGAACTGTGTTTCAAGTGATGAGATTTAATATATGCCGTGAGATTCAACTCTGAACTTTTCAGGGCATGAACACCATTCTTTGATCAGGTCAGAAAGACTCTATCCATACTCATCAGACTCCTTATTATTAAAATTCACTAGAAAACTGGCATTATAAATGAATTTTGATGTTGTAGACAATTTATACATGACCTGTATGTGTTCCTGTCGAAATGATCCAACAGCTACCTTCAGAGAGTTGAATATTGTTCTAGTTGGGATATCTACATGATCCAGCGCCCCTCCAATCATGTCAATGTAAGGTAAAATCCTCGGCCTGGTTGCTATCTTATGTAGCTATGCTTGAGTGATAATCTTATATTTGGTAGATAAGTTATCCTTTTCATTGTCGCTTGAATCATCAGGGAAGTTTACCACTTCGTCTTGTATGGTTTTGAACACATGCGTCCAGGTTTTAATTGTATTTATACTTCTGGGCAAAGTATAAAAAATAACATCTGTTTTCTGGCCAGAACTTTTAGCAGCTGCTTTAGGCTCTTTTTATGGAGCCATGATATCAAATTCAAAGTTTTGTTACCTGTTACAGAGAATGAGAATGAAAAAAAATAGTTATTTCGCTAAGCCAACTCTAAGCAAACAAGAAAGTGATTCAGAACTAAAAATCTTCTTTTCTTTAAATGCATAAACCATGTGCATACCTTCACTAACAACATGTTTAATTCCTTTAATAAAAAATACATGGTAGTTAAATTCTGATCTTATTTGGAATCATTTCCATAAATGAGATATTAATGTCATTTATGGTCGATGCCTTGGGAAAAGAGAAGAATTTGAATGTATCTGACTTAATTTTAAGAAATAGATTAATTAGAGTATAATCCTCGTTTAGTAAACTTATTAATCATACCTATCACTTAATCAAGTTTCAGTGTTTCGGGTCTCGAGGATCTTTAAAGTAGTTTAAACTAAGACTTATGAAACGTGAAGTCACAATAGGTTTTAATTAACTATAATCATATTCAACTCTCTTAATTAATCGTGATTAGTTTTAAAATGTCGAGGTTTCGGGTATCAGGACTTCAAAAACCTTTATATGTAAGAGCATCCTGAATCATGAAGTCGCATTGAGATTTACTTTTTATTAATCTTTCTTAATCGTTAATGAACCCGACTTAACATTTAATACTTTCATAAGTTCGGGTATCGGGACTTTGAAGATGCTCAATATTGAACCTTCGTACTTCGCGAAACCCTGACTCCCGAAATTTCAAAATAAAACCTTTATATAAATTGATTCACTAATTGAAAAGGAAGATCCATAATTTGCTAAGAGATTTAAACCGTTGGATTGATCAGAAGTCTTCATTTCGATGGTGACTATCCAAGTGCGTTTTTGTGCTTTTATTGAAACAAAAATGAAATTTTTTTAGTCTAAGGTTTAGAAAAATATATGTTTCAACACTTACCAACCTTAACATCACTAGTTGATGGGGAATCACCAACATGTTCAGCAAAGGTTGATGATGTGGAGGAACACATTTCTAAGACCTTGGGAAGTCTAGGGAAATCCCTCAGAAAGTGGTCACCCTTACAAAGACTGCAAGGGAATTTGGGTTTTAGATTCTTCGTTTTAATCTTATCAACCTCACCAACACTCTCAGTGCAATTAACAATATCTAGTTGCTTGGATCCAACATTTGATGTAGTTGGAGGCTTGGTCCCTTTCAATTTGTTGTTGTTCTTCTTCTTATCAACCTGGCTACTTGCTTTAGATATTTCACTAAGTGAAGAAGGAGAATTAACGGGTGAAGAAGGAAAAATGTCGACTTGAGGTTTATGTGTGGGTGGTGTACTTACATTTGAAGCACTAGGTGCATTATAAGCACTGGGAAGATTTGAGATCACTAGAGAGGGGAAAAGCCAAACCGATAATCCGATCGTGAGTCCCGAAAGACTTAGTGTGGCGATGTATGGAGGACCAATGTTTCCAAAAGAAGGAAAGGTGAAAGTTTCCTTGGGAAAAGAGGTTCCTCCATTTCTACTCTCAGGAGTTGATGCCATTAAAACAGAGTTGACCTAAGGTCCCCTAAGGAAAATAAACAACACACACTATGAATCTAAGAAGAAATCAATCAAACAAACCTTCCCACAATGAAACCACTAGTTGGTGATGAAATTCAACATCGCGAGATCACTATAGGAAGGGGTTGGGATAGAGTGGGTGGATTATTTACATTGGTGACCTGCTTAACGGACTTACGCCTTGTTGCAAGATTCCACACAATAATCATGGATTTACCCTCCAAGGAGCTTGAGTGATTTGACCAACGTCTCTTCCAGGTACAATGAAGACTTCCCTTCACCGTTACCTTGTGTAAATACCCTAAGGATTATGGATACTAAGGTCACCAGTTCACAGTCATCCTCTGGGAGGGTACAATTGACATTAGATTCTGAACGTATGGGTAGGATAACAAGTTTGAAATACTTCAAGAGAGGTGAGGACAAGTGGACTGGAAGAACTCCAGAGGACCCTGAACGGATTTAGAATTCATGAAGCACCGAGACCAAATGAATACAGTTGAACCTCAAGAAGAACCCCCAATATATGATCTGACTACTATGAATGGTTAAACCTCGGAGGGATAATCTTTGTTGCTCTCCCAAATGTGACCTCATGTGTAACCCCTGTGTGAGAGGGGGATCCTAGCTATGCTTATACGAAAATTGGATTTTATCTCCCTATGGAAAGATGATAAGTTTTCTTGACAAATTTGGAAATTTATCCTTTCAACCTATTTCAAAGCCCTACATCATAAGCTAATGTAGGTTTTCTATCAAAAAATGTAAACATGTTTGATAAATTTTAGTTTAGCGCTTGATTTTTAAGATTGTTGTTTACTCAAGAGGAAAATGGTGTGGACTAAATGATGTTTTGACCGAATCTAAACAATGAAAAAAAATGATAATTCAAATATTTCACTTCGATGAAAGCTATATTGTGAGAAGGAGAAAATGTTTATCATTCCCAAATGCACAATGTCCCAAAATGCCAAAAACCATGCAATTTCGCTACTTCAAATGCAAGCTTGTTTTACTGCCCAAAATAAATAATGAAACTATATTATTTGTTTGATTCTAATGTATAAATAAATAAAATACAAATACTTCAATTCTCTGCAACTTTCAATCAGAAGAAAGATTCATATGCAGATGCAAAAGACACGAAGCGACAAAGGTTTCAAACAAAGAATGCACTCAAAGCAATGAGAACTGGAAGAAATCAAGTAGAAACATTTTCTAACAATAACTAAATCAAGGATTCAACAACTGAAAAAAAATCGAGTACAAGAAGATGCAGATAAGAATCCAAGAAAAGACAAGGAGAAAGAGGAATCACTCAAACTGTCTCGACAAAACAAGCAACTAGAAAGGGAAATTTCACATTTTTGAAAATGTTTCAAGCTCCAATCAATAAAATAGGGAGTGATAAGCACCAAATCTCAACCTAAAGAACTTCAAAAACCAACATATAGAGGTTGGGTAAATACTTCCACAAAACAGGCTGAAAAAATTTGAGCAGAAGAAGGAAAAATTCCTCCAAGAAGGAGACCAATGCTCCTTTTATCAAGGGAACAGAGTGTTGCAGCACTCTGTAAAGAATTGTAGGAGATCACTAATTATATTTCAGTGCTCTGATATGGCCTATAGGGGGGTTTTTTTCTTCCCAAAAACTCGAAAAAGATCCAAAAAATTAAAAATAAAAAACTCACCCATAATGCACAGAAATTGGTGAAATTGATAGTGAAGATGGGAGAAAGGTAATGGATCATAAACAAATAGTAAAAATGATCTAAATAGCGGGAAAATTGTAGGGAAAAACCAAGGAAATACAAATCAATGTCGATTCCCAGTGGATTCGCCAATTTCTGTTGTAGGAAAATTCCCTTGCGGACAAGTGAATTCCCTCTTGGATCTTACACCCCTATGACAAAGACAAAAAAGTGATAACTTTGAAAACTAAATTTCATTTAAACATAGCTATTATAGTCAATATATAAGAGGAATAAAGCATGTGTACCTTTTTATGAATTTTTTCCTCACTCAGTCCAAGTTGGGATTGATCTCCAAGCCCCTTAACGAGTCCTGCAATCTAATGAACAACGGAGACAAAACATACTTTCTACTATACCATGATTAGTTTAAAGCTATATTTATCCAAAATACAAGCTCATGCAAATTTACACAATCTTGAAGGAAACAAGCCAAACACATGTATTAATGAGAACTCAAAAGAGATAATTACAAACCATTGATGAAGTCGTAACAACCTCTCCAGGTCATCCTTGTCCAACCCTTGCACAAATCTCCCAAGACCATAAGTTTGATACCTCCAATTTCCTTTCACTATATTCCTTATGAGACCATAAGTTTGATATCTCTAAACTCCTCCATCCCCTCTTCCTCCATGGAGAGTCCTCATTATATAGGATTTGGAGGCTTAACCACCATGGAGAGGATGTCTCATCATATCCACTAAAAAATGGATCTCTAAGATATTTAGGGAGAAAATATTTCTGAATGATTTTAGGGAGGAAATATCTTTCAAGGATTTTAAGGAGGAAATATTTCACCCATCCATGAAATCCTCCACCTTCCCTAAAAAATAGGAAACCAAATGTGAGGTTGATTCTCACACTTAATTACTTTATTTTTCATGAATATTAATAATAATTCATGTGCACTTGGTATTTTGGCCTTCATGTAATATATCCCTCCTCCACATTGACTAGGGACTGTGACATAGTTTATTCCATGGTGTCGAGGTGTATGAGACACTTATATGACACTTTACGACACTTAGGGCAAGGTACCTAGGTGTGCAAATTTTATGTGTAACAACTTGTCATGCCATGGATTTCCATTCCATACCTTGTCATTCCATGCCATGCCTTACCTTCCCATGCCATGCATGGCCTTTCCATGCCATGTATTTCCATAACATTCCTTGCCATGACATGCCTTTCCATAACATGCCTTTCCATGTCATGCCATGCATTGCCTTGGCTTCACTTTCCATGACTTATCTTGCCATGCCATGCCTTGCCATACTATTCCTTTCCATACCTTTCCTTGCCATGTCATGCCATGCCTTTCATTTCCTTAACTTTCCATGCCATGCCATGCCATTCCTTCCTAAATGAACAAGTTTAATACATAAAAAATTATTGTACTAAATGAACAATTTTAATATGTAAAAAGTACAATCAAATGATTAATTAAGGATGCAATTATACAACTTGTTATCCCATATATATTAGATAGAAATACTTGCATGAGAATTCCAATGTCATAACATAAGCTCTGTTTATTCATATATATACAGTATCTTCATAGTTTTCAAACATGGATCAGCATAATTAATATCATTTTACCTAGACCTATAACTTCACATACACCTACACCTAGAGTTAGATGTTGCCTTGGCTTGCAATTTCATGCCATGCTTAGCCTTGTCATGTCTTGACTTTGATTTTCTTTCCTTGCGTTACTTTTCCTTTCCTTCCATTTCCATACAAACATGTCTTTTAATGGCTTGAGGAAGAAAGTTGAAACTCATGATAAAAAAAAACTAGGACTTGGATGGGTGAACCGTTGGTTGCATTGAATCGAGAGCACCAAGTTTCAAGTAGTGGGGTCCATCCATTGTCATTTTGTCGACCGTAAAATTGTTTGTTGGATTGTCTCTGGCAATAGGGTTTTTCTCAATGAGGCATAGTGCAATTTCTAAAGAGGAGGTCAATTTTCAAGAACATTGTGTCAATAATTTTTGGATAGTGTAGTCACATGAGCCTTAGAAAAATATACTTGTGGTAACTTACAAAACTTTGTTATGCTTCTCGGTTTGGATTTTATGTCCCCAGACCAGATTGACCACATGTCACTAAACGACTTGAGGGGTTGAATTGAAACTCATAATAAAAATCAAATCAAGACTTGAATGGACAAATGGTTAGTTGCATTGGATCCAAAGCATCAGGTTTCAACTAGTGGGGCCCTTCTGATATTATTCTGTCATCCGTAAAACTATTTTTTGGAGTATCTTTGGCACTGGGGTTTTTCTCAATGAGGCATAGTGAAATTTCTTAAGAGGAGGTCTATTTTGAAGAAAATTGTTTCAGGTGTTTGTGAGTAGTGTATTTGCGTGGTCCTTATCCAAAAAAACTTGTGAGATCTTACGAAACTCCATTGTGCTGCTCGATTTGGATTTTATGCCCTTGGACAAAATTGGCCACATGTCCCTGAATGGACTGAGGGGGCGAGTTGTAACTTGTAATAAAACTCAAACCGAGACTCAGATGGATGAAACATCAATTGCATTGGATCTAGAGCACCAGGTTTCATGTATTGTGTCTCCTTCACTTTCATTCCATTTTCTAGAAAATCGTTTGTTGGAGTATCTCCAACACTAGGGTTTTACTCAATGCGACATAGTGCAATTTTTTAAGAGGAGGTTGATTTTGAAGAACACTATATTGGGAATTTGTGGGTATTGTAGTCACATTTTCCTTGTCCAAATAGAGTTGTAGGAGCTTATATAACTTTGTTATGCCCGATTTGGATTTTATGCCCTCGACCCAAATTGGCCACATGTCCATGAATGGCTGGAGGAGGTGAGTTGCAAATCGTTATAAAATTAAAACCGAGAATCGAAAAGGAAAAATGATCAGTTTATTTGGATCTAGAGCACCGGGTTTCAGCTAGTGGGTCCCCTCTGCTATCATTTTGTCAACCAAAAAACTAGTTTTTGGACTATCTCCGACAGTAGGGATTTTCTCAATGAGGCATAGTGCAATTTTTGAAGAGGAGGTTGATTTTCAATAACATTGTGTAGGGAATTTTTGGGTAGTGTAGTCAGATACGCCTTTCCCAAATAGACTTGGGGTAGCTTACGTAACTTTGTTATTCTACTTAGTTCTAATTTTATGCCCCTAGATAGAATTGGCCACATGTCCCTCAATGGCTTGAGGTGGTGAGTTACAGCTTGCGATTAAACTCAAACCAGGACTCTGATCGATGAATTGTCAGTTGCATTGGATATGTAGCACTAGGTTCTAGCTAGTGGGTCCCCTTTGATTTCATTCTATCGATAGAAAAACCATTTGTTGGAGTATCTCCGACAATAGGGTTTTCCTCAATGAGGCCAAGTGCAATTTCTGAAGAGGAGGTTGATTTTTAATAACATTGTGTCGGGTGTTTATGGGTAGTGTAATCACATGGCACTTGGAAAAAAAGACTTGTAGGAGCTTATAGAACTATGTTATGTTGCTTTCTTTGTATTTTATTCCCCCAGACTAAATTAGCCACATGTCCTTGAATGACTTGAGGAGGTGAGTTACAACTCGCAATAAAACTCAAAATGGGACTCAAATGGACAAACCTTCAGTTGCATTCGATCTGGAGCACCAAGTTTTAGCTAGTGGGGCATGTTAGCGCTGGAAGTCACTCCTGGATTGCTTGCAGGAGCAGAGCCCAACGCCCATCAGTTTAATGTCACAAATTGTTTATAAAGGGGTGAATGAATGGAGATAAAGACTCGAGGATATATTACTCTAAATCAGGGACTGGGTCTGGTACGTAAGTAACAAAGGAGGTCTGGAATCCTAACTTCAGCCAGTGGGTCGATTAAAAGATGAGCAGGTGGAAGACTTAGTAAGAAAGGTGAACAAACTACTTTGGGCGACAGGCTTTCGGCAGTTTGCAGAAGAAAGACTCTGAATGCAAGATCTGCTTGGTTCAGGGTCTCAAGGAACTGAAAGGGTACTTGACTGGATCCTCCAATTCCAAGTCACTTCAGTGTTGGGAAAATCACAAGAACTGATTAGAGACAACGCAACTATTACAGTGATCCATTACAACATCATCCTATAATAGCTATAGCTCAACTGGATCCTCCAATTCCAAGTTGTTCTAACACAGTATAACAAAGATCTAAAAGAAACTGGAATTCATAAGGCAAGAAGTCTCAAAAGTCTATACATAACCAGAATAACAGTGCTTCATTAAAACTTTACAACCGGGAGCTCTGCTCAACCATCGATCCTTACAAAATGGCGAAAACACCTACATATACTTGGAGCTGACTCAGGCGCTGAAGGCGCGATCATATAATGAATTCAATGCTTGACGTTGAAGAGATTCTCTATCAGGATGGGCTGTCAGTCTGCCTCAATCAAATCTGTCCTCTGCTTCGCTGTCATACGCCTCCTTAATTCAGCATGGCTCGCATCAGGGGGTAGCTGAGCCCTTTGAATATTGAACTGGCGTGTCCAGGTTCCTCTGGTGAGTTGGAGACTTGGCGTGGCTTTCTTGAAGAGAACCGGTACAAGGGACCCTCCTGGGTAAACTTCAGCCGAGACCTCCATACTCTGTAATAAATGGGTGACGCGAGGTTTCAGCCGCCCTCTCTTTTCTTCATTAATCTCCAACAGGTACTGGGTTTTATCCCACGTTGAATCAGCATCTAGTAC